>JAVCKV010055328.1:0-22719 GCA_032274145.1 Herpochondria borealis | reverse complement strand
ACTTCGTTGCTGTGCCTCGTATGGGAGTGGCCATACAGCGTTGTCGCGCCTTGTCAACATCTAAAATGAAGACACCTCCAACACCTCAATCTATAACGCTTTGGGTATAGTCATACAAAATTATGGAAACAAGAATTAAGAGAAGCAGGTCATTATGGAAAAATTACATTTCATACAGAAGGTACCTTTCAAAAAGAATACGGCACAATCTCTTCGGTATACGTAGCACCAATTCCAGATCACTTAAAGGGTCGCTGGTGCCAAATAAATTATATTGATTGCTCTCCAGCTATAAAATCAACTTTACCAAGAGGAACACCGTTATGTCGTAAAATATTGTAAGATGTTGTCATATGAAATAAAACATTTGGAATAACAAATTGATATAAATACTGGACTGAACTAAATTCTAATACTTTCCTTGGTGTTTTGACAGAGACCTCTCGCTCCTCTTGCCCATTAATACCATCTGCGGGCACTGATGAAATAAATGCAAGCGTTTTTGTCAGACGAGCCATGACTTCCTCAAAAGTTGTTTCCGTATCAGGCCAGCTTGGGACTTCAGTTCCACTCAAACGAGCAGCACAACCTTTGACAATGTCGCTCATAATTTGAATATGCCTTAAGAGTGGGTACATATCTGGTGCAAGCCTTGCATCAAGAAATACTGTAAAATCAATCTGACGTTCATCAGCATTTTTTTTTGATTTTTGAATAATCCATTGAAAATTACCAAGCATTTTCTGCAAGAGAGGAATAGATGCATCATACAATTCAAGAGCCATATGTAATATCCTTTTATATAAAAAGAGGGCTTTTTAAAGCTCATTGCTAAAATTTAAACTTAAATACACCAGATTTTTTAAATGGTATTGATGTTATCAACGCACTTCCTGTTTTCGCATGTCCAGTCATTGAGTAAGTTATATCTTGTCCACTTTTCATGAGAACACTTTTTAAATTTGGTAAAGTTTTTAATATATTAGTATTCACATCAATGTCGATAAAATCACTGCCACTTGCAGGAATAGTTATACTTTTTGTATGACTGCCTTCAGCAACATGAACACCAGCAATCGCCAAATTATAATGTAATCCTAGAATTGGTAATGAAAAATTATTTGGATTTTCAACCTTTAATTTGACGGTAAAGGTCTGCTTTAGAAAGTTTGCCTCACTCATTGAAAAATTTGTTACTTCAAGCTTCGGCTTTTCAACCAGCCTCTCCAGAAAAGGAGCAGCTGCACAGCCAGAGAGCCCAATAAAAAGAATAAGGACAAACAAGTTCATTGACAAAATATTCATATAAAAGCCTCAGCATAATGGCATATTGACGCCATCGAGCTACAATAAATTAATGATAACAATACATTGATCGCTATAGGTATAGCACAATATGATTCAAACCTATGGTATCATATGCATCATTGTTTAATGGGTTTATATCATAGGTTTGAATCAGTGCCCACAAGCGGCCTATTAGTACTATTTGTAGGTAGGCAAGATAAGTTGCTCATGTGTCTAAATCTCAAACACTTTAGAGAGAGTTCACTATACTAATTTATAGGTTCAACACACAAACATTCTAAATGTAATAAAACTCTATTGGAAATTAAATATGCGTCAAAAAATAAAAGTCGGCAACCCTCTCGTTATACTTCACGGTGATGAAATGGCTCAAATTGCTTTTGAAAGTGTCATTCAGCAATTTGTTACTGATCATCTAGATATAAAGCTTGTAGAATTAAACTTATCAGCTGAAAATAGAATTTTAACAAATGGTGATGTCGTTCGAGATTCCATTTCAGCGCTGAAAACGCATGGTGTAGGCATCAAAAATGCTGGCATGACTGTGAATGAAAAACAACTCAAAGAAATTTTAATAAAGCACCCTACCATTGAAAGGAATTCCCTTGATCCATTGGCTATTAAGTCTCCTAATGGTGCTATCCGAAAAGGGATTGGAGGCAATATAACTCGAGAAGATATTCCATTCAAAAATTTAAAACGAGTTAGGCCAGACTGGATTAATAGAGATATAGTTGTTGACACAATGGAAACAGGTGGTAATAGAAATAGCCATAATGATCTTTCTAAAGTAACAGGTATTATTAAAGTGATATTTGTTGGCCAAAGTGGTGATCCAATTGAATTACATCGAAGGAAGATTAAAATAGGTGATCCTTGGTTAGTCGCTTCCAATGATATTGAAAAAGTTAAATCATGGGCGCACTCATTTTTCCAAAAAGCGCTTGATGAAAAAAGAGATGTCTACCTTGGTTTAAAAGATACAGTAATTCCTGGCTATGATGGTGTGATGCGAAGGGCTATTGAAAGTATTTATGAAACAGAATATAAAACTGCATTAGCTGATGCAGGTTTGAGTTATCAATATGAGTTAATAGATGCACAAGCAGCGCGTATTATTGCAAACCCACCAGAACGTGCCCTTTGGGGTGTTCCAGAAAATACATCTGGGAGAAAATTATATAAACTTGTGGAAACGCTGAAAAAATATGGCATACCAGATCGAAAGTTTACTTTGTCAATCTCAAGAATGAGTGCTGGTGGAGGTGATCAATATGGTAGCTTTAATACACCAATACAAGAAGATGGCATTCTAAAAATTATTCTTGACGGTAAAGAAAAACACGCTCGAGACGTTAAAAAAAATGACCCTATTATTTTCATGGCCAATGATCGTGCAGCCATTAAAGATTGGGTTAATCAAGTCTTTCGTGATGCTGCCTGCAACGATAAAGAAATTTATTTTGGCTTAAAACGTGAATACATGAAATATGATGATGTCTTTAGTACGGTTATAAATGAGATTCGTCAAGAATTAGTCAAGACAGGCATTCAGCCGCCATCATTCATGATTATGAGACCATCAAGCCAGCTCAAAAAAATGATCACAGATCCACCTCAAAATGCAATTTACCCTGCTTTAAATTTAGATGGCGATATATTTTCAGACATTTCTGCTGCTCTTGGCGGTAGCTTAGCTTCTGCCAGCTCAATCATTGAAAGTAAGGATGGTACTATGCTATATGAAGCACCACATGGCACAGCTCATGATCTTTATGTGAAATATGTAGAAAGTGGTGGTAAAGAAGCGTTATTTAATTCATCTGCTTTAATATTTGCTGTGGCAAACGCACTGACAACACTTGGCATCCGTGAGCAAAATGACGAACTTATTTTATATTCTCACCAACTCAAAGCTGCCTTAGTCGAAACAGTCAATGCTGGAATTATTACTGGCGATTTAAAAGGTAAAACAACTCACCCAGCTCATGAAAAAATTGTTGATCTATTTGGATTTTTAGACGCTGTCAGTAGTCATTTAAAGCAAAGCTTACAAGACTCTTAAAATTCGAGCGGCAGTTTCAGGCATGACATCGACTGTAAAAATGCCGGTGGATTGCTCAACAGATGCAAGATATTTTATTCGGCCTGGTGCCCGTAAAATAGGATAGAACTGAGCGGTAAAATGAAACTTATCTTGTTCATGAGCTGGCGCTGCATGTAATGACAACATATAAGCTGTTGGTTCCTGAAAATAAAGGTCATAGCGCCTCGTAATATCACCAAGCAAATGTGAAAATCCATCAAGCTCATCTTCTGAAAAGCTCCAAGGCCCAGCTTGACACTGCCGAGGTGCAAGCCACACCTCAAAAGGAAAACGAGCAAAAGGCGGGCAAAAAGCATCAATACCACCAGCGGAGCATACACCATACTCAGGTAAAAACCCTGAAATAGCTGCTGTTAAATTATAACCTGCATTAAATGAATCTACTGCAGCTTGCTGTACTTGAGGTATAAATGAAAATGAATATATTTGCCCGTGAGGGTGAGGCAACGTAACACCAACCGCATCCCCCCTACTCTCAAAAGGCAGTACAAATTGGTACCCTTCAGCGAACAGCGTTTTGTATCGATCAATCCATGTAGCAAGCAGTAATCTTCGCTTCGCTTGACCAACAGTGTACAAACTACCGCTACTTTCTGATGTGTAAACAACCACATCACAATGACCTATAGCTTCTTTTATCTGCAGTCCATGCCTATGCTGTGGACGTGGAGCTTCGCGATGAAGGCTCGTAAATTTATTTTCGAAAACAGCAAGTTCATAATCTGTGAAGGGTATTTCTGTCCGTGGGCCATCTGCTGATGATGGCGCTAACGGATCATTTGCTGTCGATGGCATGAATGTTCTATTTTGCCGATGAGCAGCATATATATTCCATTCATTTCTCAGTGGATGCCAGCGAAGCTCACCGCCTTTTGCAACTTCAAAAAAATCCTCTACTAATGGCTTCAGAACATGGGGCTTATAACCATAAAGAAATAAATCGCGGCCATCTTTTTTTTGATGCTGACGACGATATACTGGCGAACCCGCAATATATTCTTCCAACACTGTACTATTTTCTTTCATGATGTCGATATCTCACTTTTAAAAGAGCACTTAACTATAGAGAAAAACTCAATCATACTTGATTAAATAAGGTTATTTAATCTGTATCATCAGATTTACGTTGCCGTAATTTTTGCTTATACTTACCTTTTGCAAGCTGCTGCATATCCTCAACAGTATCGTATTCATCCATAATCTCTCGGCCAAGAAGAGTTTCAAGTGCATCTTCCAAAGTAACAATCCCCGTTGTTTGACCAAATTCATCTTCAACAACAAACATATGACTTTTACTTTTAATGAAAGCATCTAAAAGCTGTGTCACTGGTAGTTTTTCAGAAACAGAACTTAATTTTCTGAGTAATGTACTAATAGGGACTTGAGCATCTCCTTTTAAAAGAGCTTCATATAAATCACGAATTACTATTTTCCCAAGTACGTTATCAGCATTATTTTCATAGACGGGAATACGTGTAAATGATTTTGTTTGTTCATGTTCGACTGCTTCTTGCACTGAAATAGTATGTTCTAGCATGTGCACAACACTTCGTGGTGTGCAAATATTTTCAGTAAATACCTCTCGCAAACGAAGAACATTTTCTAAATACTGTGTTTCAGTAGGCCGTAAAGTACCTTCTTTTCGACCTAAATTTGAAAGAGCAATGAGTTGCTCTCGAGTAACTTCGCTGGCTGGATGATCACCAAACAGACGTGTAATTCGCGTTGATATCCAAACAAGTGGATAGACCAGCTTCACCAGCCAGGAAATAACAAGACAAGCAGCAGGGGCGAGTTTAATCCAAAATTGGGCACCTAATGTTTTAGGAATGATTTCAGAAAAATATAGGATTCCCAAAGTAAGAACAATAGCAATAACTGTCTCCCACTCTTCACCAAATATTTTAACTGCTTGGGCACCAACACCAACAGCACCAACAGTATGTGCAAAAGTATTAAGAATCAAGATGCTTGAAATAGATCGATCTAAATTATTTCGAACATCAGCAATACGTTGTCCCATTTTAGGCTTACTTGATAGTATTTCTTCCACATAAGCAGGGGTCATTGAAAGTAATACCGCCTCTAAAATAGAGCAAAAAAAAGAAACGCCGATGGCGAGAAATATATAGATAAATAACAACGTCATAAATTCATATCCACTTACCCTATGTCCCTACAATAATTTTACATTTAATATATTTAATATATTTAATATACTTAATATACTTAATATACTTTAAATTTTGGTATACGCATGTCATTTTTAACGCCTCAATGCCAAGTGTGTTTGGTCTATTGAAATGAAAGCTATTTATTTGGTTGAGCTCCAACCCACTGTACAGTATATAAATCGGTGCGACGATCAAGGCCATTAGTGACAGCGCCTTCCTTACGTAGCTCTTCAAGTTTAGTTAAATCAAGATCACAAATTAATGTCATTTCGGTGTTTGCTGTAGTTTCAGCCATAATAGCATCATGAGGAAAAGCAAAGTCAGAAGGTGAAAATATTGCAGATTGACCATACTGAATATCAGCATTCCTTACTTTGGGGAGGTTTCCAACACTTCCAGAGAGAACAACATAACACTCATTCTCGATGGCACGAGCCTGAGAGCAATGGCGTACTCGTAAATAGCCATTTTTTGTATCAGTCCAGAATGGGACAAATAAAACCTGCATGCCTTCTAGAGATTGTAGCCGACTTAGTTCTGGAAACTCCACATCATAGCAAATAAGAATTCCTATTTTACACCCATCAACCTCAAAAACTCGTAAAGTATCTCCACCTTTCATAATCCAAGTTTTAGCTTCATTTGGTGTGATATGAATCTTAGCTTGGTGCTGTATAGAACCATCTCGACCACAAAGATATGCAATATTATAAAGCGTTCCATTCTCTACAACTGGTAGACTTCCAGCAATAATATTAATATTATAACTAACAGCCAAGGTTGAAACCTGCTCAATAATTTGAGTTGTGTATTCAGCAAGCCCTTGAATAGCTTCAACTAAATTACGCTGATCGCAGTTTGCGAGCAATGGTGCACTAAAAAATTCAGGAAATAACATAAAGTCAGACTTATAGTCTGAGACCGCATCAACAAAAAACTCCACTTGCTGCATGAGCTCTTCAAGACTGGTTGTTGTCCGCATTTGCCACTGAACAACCCCGACTCTGAGGTTGGTTTTGCGTGTTGACATCAGATCTGTTACTGCTTCCTCATAATAAATGTTACTCCACTGGAGCAATGTTGCAAAGCCACTTGAGGCTTCGTCTTCAGGCAGATATCCTTTTAATAATCGACGAACCTCAAAATCATTTGAAAGTTGAAATGTCAATATGGGATCATAGAGTTCTTTTTTAGAGACTTTTTCAATATATTCATGAGGAGATAATTGGTGAGAATAGGTATCATAACCAGGGATTCGCCCTCCTGCCACTATCGCTTTTAAATTAAGCTTCCTGCACATTTCTTTACGTGCATCATATAATCGTCGAGCAAGCCGCATATCACGATATTGAGGATCAACAAAAACATCAACCCCATAAAGCACATCACCTTTTGGGTCATGGGTTGTTAAAAAAGCATTGCCAGTAATTTGAGAATAAGTGTGTCGATCACCATAAAGAGAATAATTAACAATGACCGAAAATGCAGCCGCAACTAATGTACCGTTATCATCAATACAAAACTGGCCATCAGGAAAGCGTGATAACATTGCAAAAAACTGTGCTTCAGTCCAAGCACCACCAAGCTGATCATAGACTTTATTCATAATTCGAGCTATGTCACTATAATCAGTTCGCACAATCTGACGTAGACTTAAGTTATGCTCTTCTTCTACATTATGCCTTGATGGCATATCATCACTTGATGTCATAAAATCTCTTATAATAGCCAGTAGATAACAGCCAGTGACGTAAAATGGCTACGCTTGAAACATCTTATCTTTGGCAAGAATTAGCTCATGCACTCTGGAAGAGCATGGAATTCAGCTTCACGAGCTGCTACCCAATGATTAACTTCATCTGAGTTCTGCATCATTTTTACCATTGCATCCACAGCCTGAATATGGCCTGGCTCACCGTGTTGTAACATCTCTTGGACGTGAATTCTACTGAGTTCCGTGAGCTCATGAAACGTTGTAGCTTTGAATTGAAAATCGCAAGCACCACCTAGTTGTTTACAAGTCATTACCTTCAAAGTGCTTCTCCTACAATACAGTGTTTGATTTTATAGCGTTTATTTCATAAAGTATACCCTATAAAACATAGGCTGCCCTGTGTGTCAACCTAATGTCATACCGCACTCGTAACACTATGGCTTTGAAAGCTATATCCAATATACTCAATCTTTAGGATAGATCATCAGCATTTTTAATCTAGAAAAAGTAATGGTCTCAAATATTCGGATAATTCACTCGTATTGATGAGAGCATTATACTGTTGACAGAAACTATCAGTGAACGCTTGAGTTTCAAAAAGTATCTCACGTATCCTTGATTTAGCAACATCAGAGTATAATAAATTTTTAATCAGAGTGACATCAACAGAATCAAGTCCCCGTAAGAATAACACTGTTGCAATGTGAGGGTACAGTCTGTGGAGGTGGTCATCTTTTAACATTTCAGGGAAATATAAACCAAGCCCTCTCGTTAAGAATTCAATAGGATCAATAGCTGGGTTACTTATAGCCATGATCAATGACTGATTTAATACACCTAGGTTATTGAGTGTCATGTTTGTGAGGAATAGTGCAACTCTCAAGCTTGGATTCTTTGTAGCATAGCTTACCAATTGTTCCATTGCCCATACGTCAGAATTTAAATCGGCTATGTCAATGTCATGGGCGGCTGGCTGCCACAAAATCCGTTCGTGAGCTTGTGCATCTAAATATAAGTCCGAAACGTTGTCCAATAAGAGTGTAAATTCACGAGAAGACATTGGCATTTTCTGCTGCAATTTAACATAGCTGCTTAATATTAAGTTAATACTTGCATTACAGTAAGGAAACTGCTGACTATACATGCTTGGAATTTCCTTACAAATACGATCAATAATTCGTTTATTGATACTATTGTCTTGGCCATATTGACTCAATATCGATTGAGCAACTTCAGAAAATTTTTCATCTCCAGTTCCCGGCGTTAATCCTTTAGTAATGACCATAAACAGTTTTGTTCTAAATAATGGAGGAAGAAAAGGAGTGTCTATGTCTATATCTTGGTTAAATTGATAGCTCAACGAGTATAGATACTGTGCTGCTAGATACTGCTCCTGCGGCCCTATGTCACCGGTCAATGCACGATGAATATCAGCGTCTTTAATGTTGTGGCAAACCTCTGAAAAACTTAATCCTTCGAGCTTAGTTTCTGTAGTATCAGTCCGTGTAGTAATACACCACTCATTGCGAACTGACTGCATGAGTATCCGTTTAATTTCAGACAATTTCCAGCCTTCAAGCTCAGTGTAATTGTCATTCCAAGCGCCAAAATTTTGTTCTAGCGTCCGCTCTGGAGGGCATAGTAATTTTTTAAGTGGGCTTTGATTGAGCTTTAGAAGTGCAGGCGTAAAATTATCATGCGCTATTGACTTTGGAACTGCTATAAGCAGTTTTTGGAATTCATCAAGAGTTTGAATGGTATCAGAGTCTACCAACTCTTGACAAAGAAATTGCTGCAAAAATGATTGAAATATGAGAATACTGTCATAAAAAAAACCCCCAGGAATACGTTGGACAGCAACTTGAGCAAATACATCTTTTTGTTCTACTACTCCAGGATCGATACCAAGCCTATACTGATAACCTATATTTCGGTGTATCTCTTGACCTCTAGATATAAAATATTTTACATTGCTGTGATCTATTGTAGCTTCAATAATATGATGAAGAAGCTGTGGTTGACTCATAGCTGACTGCTTGAGATGCTGAAGGACTGATATCGGAGCACGAGTACCTTCGATTATTTGTTTATGCTTTATAATACTTAATATAGCTTCTAATCGAGTAAGAGAACCATCAAAACATTGAAGTTCACTTTGTTTCAGTGGAAATACATTAAGAATTTCCTCGAGATCAGTCGTTTTTAAATCCTGAACTTCTCGATTTACTGCTCGTAAAATGTTGATGATACTTTTAATTGTAGGTAGTGCATTATGCCATTCTTCAGACATTTTCAGACCATAAACAATAAATGGTTTACCCTCTGTAAGCTGAGATACTGTCTCTTTTTTTCTTTCATTATTTATTGTCGCATGATTGGAAATGAAGCATTTGAATGCTGTACAAGCGACTTCATATGCACTTTTTATTTGAGCTGTAATTTGAAGAGGTGCTAGATCAGGCTCTAAAGTAAACTGATTTGGCTCATGAGTTACTAAAGATGCCTCAACTGACTGACTTAAAGTGTGAACTAAAGATGGTAGGTTAAATAGGCTCTGATCAGATACACTTTCTTGAAGTGAGAGTTTTTGCATATGACCTGATTCTGTTGCGTTGGTCATTGAAGTATCAACAGATAGGCGAGCTTTCTTCACGCTAGATTCACTGCTATTTCCTGCCAAGGATCTTGTCGCTTGTGGTGTGTTATTTGTATTTATGTGAGGAGTAATAGGAGCCATATTTTGATATCTACCACTTATAAACTGTATATTAAGCTTTAATAGCGGGCTTTATATATAGTCACTGGCGCGAAATGGCTGCGCTCGATAAATCTTTGTCAAAAAAGTGCTCAAAGTGCTCATTTATTCATGTAAACTGCGCTTTTTCGAACATTTTTTCCTCGATTTCTCATGGCTCGCCTATTTGGTGCCAGTGACTATTTACTACAAGAATAGCTATAAGGCACCACAACCAAAGATTATGATATCATAATAACTCCACAAATCAAGAAGAAAGATTGGAAAGTCATCGCTTTTTATTTTTTTCCATGACTTTTCGTATAAAAGGAATCGTAAGCTTGCGCTGTTCAGTGAGGGAATCTTTTTCTAAACGGCTCATCAAATAAGTCAATGTGTGCCCATCTCGTGCGGAATACTTAAATATATACTCCGCACAGGCTTGAGACATAATCATGCCTCTTTGCCTTGCAGACCATTGAAGAAATTCCTGTGGATTAAGTTGCTCAAAACCAAAAAGTTGGTAAACTAAACCCCATCTTAGACGAGAGGTTAAATCTGGAATAATAGAGAATAGTTTTTGGGCTGGTTTTTCACTGGTGATAATAAGGCTTTTCTCTTGAGACCTCAACTCATTAAAGAGATTAAAGGCTGCAATTTGAAAATGATGGTAATCTCTATTATCAAGCACATGAATATTATCCAGGCAGATGATATCAAGGGTTTCAAGATTATCGAGAACTACTGTGGATAAGTGTTCTACTTCGCTAAAATCAACATACCCTGCTCGTAATCCAAATTCATCAACTCTTTTGCATATTGCTTCAAGTAGATGTGTTTTACCACACATTGGTTTTCCCCAAAAGAAAAGAGCACTTTTTCTTTGGAGTTCAATAATATCTTGTAATTGGTACACAAGCTCTGCATTTTTAGGGTGAACCCAAAAATCTTCGAAGCTCCGACCAGGATTAAAACATAATGGTAGACTTAATTGTTGCACAGGCATCACTCATAGTTTTTGGGCTGAATATATTGTTGATATGCCTTTAATGTTAAGCGACCCCAGAAATCAATATACACCAAACCACTGCCCAGTGTTGTAAACAACATCAACGATATCACAAGGGCATTAATTTTTATATCAGGTAAAAGTACACACCAGCCAAGCACTATAAACTGTATTAATGTTGATACTTTACCATACACATTCGCATTTCCCTCAAGACAACGCTTTAATTTATAATAAAAAAAGGCACCTAATATGATGGTTATATCTCGAACTAAAAGCACCAGAGCAATCCAGAGCGGAATAATCTCTACATAAGCAAGTGTAAGGAAGGTGGCATTTAAAATAACTTTATCTGCCAGAGGATCAAGCCATGCACCAACTTGAGTTTTCATATGGTACCGTCGAGCTATAAAACCATCAGCCCAATCAGTGAGTGCTGCAAAAATCAATGTATAAAAAGCCAGTTGAGTATTGACTTTTACAACTGCATAAACGAGTGGAAGCGCTAAAAACAAGCGAAGACTGCTCAACATATTTGGAACGTTGATCACTTGTGTGGATTTCAAAAGCTACCTCTCTCATTATAAATATTCAGCTACCAAACCATCGATATTTTATCACAGTTTGCTCAGCTTCTATATCACCCTGTTTTTCGCCAACATAATCTGAGCTTACTCCAGCTGATTGTTGCTGGTAATGCTGAGGTAAGGCTCTCAATCGTCGCTGGAGCTTAAGAGTTGTAATTAACTGTTTCACACCACCTTGAACTTCTAACTCAAATTGCAATGAGTTCGGCAGCACTTGCTTAACTACAAAGTGACTTATAGGCAATAAACCTTCGAGTAACTGAGAGACATCAGCGTAGTCCTTAAGGCTGATAACACCCTCTATTTCAAGCACTAATGACTCAGAAACATCATGCCCCACCTCAATGGCATAAGCAGAAGAAAGTTCTCGGGCAAGAGAATCAATTATTTTTTCTGCCAGTCTATTAAATTCTGAGCTTTCACCTTCAAACCACTGAGCTCGACCTTCGTACTCTAAACCCCATTGGCTATACCAGTCCTGAGATGGAGAGCGAGTTGCTTTCCCAAGTAGTATAAGCTGTGCAGAGTATCGACGGCTAGCATTTGCAATAATTGCCATATCCATACTCCATAAATCAGTAATGCTGGCTGTTTGGTTATCTTGTTTATCTAACGTAGGCCAGTGTAAAGAAAGCCCTCTTCGCTGTGCTTTTTCTTGCAAAATTGCTTTATATTGTGCAATTTTTGGCTTTGTATCTGTAATAATAGCTCGGCCTAATTGACCATCATCTATGCCAAACCAAATCATCACTGGTGGACGATCTTTAGCCCAGAGTGGCAACTTCATTGTATAGAAAATCTGTTCGATTTGATCTCCATCAAAAACCAAACGAATCCATGACTGTTTTTTTTGGTCATTCTTTATAAAATAATTAAATTTTTGTACATACGCGCCGGGTTTTTGAAGTATTACTCGTAATTCTGGTCGCAAAAGAATGTCCTGATGACCAGCAAGCTTAATAAGTATCTCTTCAAAACCTTTTTTTATCGCAGATTGACGATCCTCAGAAGACTGACTTTCAACAGCCTGTTCACTTTGAAAAAAACCACTGACAACGACTGCATCTGCATTAAGTGCAATACAAGACAGTATAAGAAGTAACAAAGCTCGGTAATATCGCCTTACAGCAAAAACATCCATAGTATGATCCCTTTTGATATAAACCCATGAGGATTCTACTCATTAAAGCAATAAATCGACAATTTAGCCATAAAAAAAGCGGGCTATGCCCGCTTTTTTTATGAGTTCTTATTTTTAAGTTCAAGAACCATCGTATATTACTGAAACCTACAGAGTTATGGTGATATTTGGCCGCTACCAAAATTAAATTTATTTTTAATAGCCATTTCAGCTTCTCGGCGACGACGATCATCCTCAGTCTCTACATGCTCACCGTCAGAGTTAACAGCTTGAGCAGCAGCCTTAATTGCACCAGGGGTTGCAGCATTTTCAATGGCATCAACTGCCTTTACGAGCGTCAAAGCTGTGTCTATAAAGTTCTCTAGAATATTTCTAAAATCAGTTGCAGCAACCTCGCCTACTCTATCCGAGTATGAAAACATGACCTCATCGTTCATTGGGTCTAAAGAAATACAGCCACCACGTGTTTCTTGCTGTAAATAATTGAGCTGAAGTAGCTTTTTCATTAAACCATGCTCATCTTTAGATTGAGCCAAAGACGTAAGCTTGGTATACACAAAAAAAGAAGGTATTGTCTCTGGTACCTCAATAACGATTGTAAGATCTTCATAAGTAAAAGCACTAATACCTTGATCATTTAAACGAATGTTCTTGCCAACTGATGCACCTATTTCCGATAAAAAACTATCAATGACCTTGCGATTCTCTTCACTCATGACGATTGTATCTCCTCATTATTCATATGCTTTAAAAGTTTTTTAGTAAAATCGAAACTTACATCACTATACCAGTAGTTCACCTTGAGGTCTGTAGATGTTTGGTTAAAAACTGTAAAAAGACAAGAATGAGCATTTTACTAAGCTTGCACTAAAGAATCCACAAAACTCTACAATAACACATGTATTTCACAGCAAATAAATTAAAATAATACTTCTTATATAGAGTCATAGCCGCTGATACGGAATGGCTGCGCTCGATTAAGCGTTGTCAAAAAAGTGCTCATTTATTCATGTAAACTACGCCTTTTCTAACATTTATTCTCGATTTCTCAACGCTCGCCTATTTGGCGCCAACGACTCTATAGTTCATAATTCAACCATTTCAATTCTTTTAATTGGTTGAACAGTAATATCTTGAGTTATTTCTTGGTAAGACAATACTGGTAAAGCATAAATATCTTGCTCAATCATTTTCCGTACATAGCGCCGAACATCCATAGATGTCACTAAAACTGGCTTATAGGTGCTTCTTGAGAGGTCACCAACAGTCTCAATTATAGTGTGTACGATTTTATTCGTTAAAACAGGGTCGAGAGCAAGATAAGAACCTGCAGATGTTTGCCTAATACCACTTCGAATAGCATCTTCTAGGTCTTGATCAAGCAAATATGCTGCCAAAATATTCTGTCCATTAGAATACTTATAACTAATATAGCGCTTCAAATTTGATCGAATATACTCAGTAAGTAATACTGTTTCTTTCTCTTTTTGAGCCCATTCAACCAATGCCTCAAGTATAACCCTTAAATTTCGGATTGAAATATCTTCAGACACAAGCCTTTGAAATATTTCAGCAATCTTTTGAGTAGGAAGAAGGCGTTGCACTTCTTTGACAAGCTCACCAAACTTTTCTTCCATATCCGACATCAGTTGTTTAGTTTCTTGGATGCCGATAAAGTCTTCAGCATATTTTTTCATTACAAAAGAAAGATGATATGTAACAACTTTAGGAATACTCATAAAGCTTACACCAACAGAATTCATATCCTCTATATTAGCTTGGCTTACCCAATAAGGCTTGCCAACAGGCAGAAAACGCTCTGCCTCAAAATGTTGAATACCAAGAAGTTCAAGCTGATCTTCTTGGTTCACGACAAGTACATGTTCTGGTTTTATATTGCCTGAAGCAACAGGGACTTCATGTAATAGTATTTTATACTCGCCACTGCCAAGATGATCAGAATAACGAAGCTGAATACCAGGAAATGGAACACCTAGATCCATATAAAGAGCTCCACGAATATGAGTAATTTCATCATTGAGCGTACTTACATTTAAATCTCGCTTTGCACCATCGTAAATTTCCACGATAATTGGGACAGTGAGTTGAAAACCAGGCTTTTTCATCATTTCTGATGGTGAGCTTGTATCTCGACCACCTGCAAAGTTATATCCTGTTGCATCACCATCAGCAGAATCCATATCGCCTCGTTTGCCAGCAATACGCTTGAGCAAAAAACCGCCACCACCAAAAAATGCTGCTAAAAACAAAAATGTAAGCGTTGGAAAACCTGGCACCATGGCAAAGCCAAGCAACAACAACCCACCAATAATCAAAGCATTGGGTTTCGCCATTAACTGATTGGTAATATCCGTGCCTAAATCTTTAGAATCTTCTGTTGTCACACGAGTTACAATAATACCGGACGCAACAGCAATAACAAGAGCGGGTATCTGCGCTACCAAACCATCACCAATGGTGAGAATTGAGTAGGTCTGCAATGCCGAAGAAGCTTCCATGTCCTGCATAAAAACGCCTATGCTCATACCACCAATAATATTAACAACAATAATAATCAAGCCAGCAACAGCATCCCCCTTTACGAATTTCATGGCACCATCCATGGATCCGAAAAGTTGACTTTCTTTTTCTCCGTCTTGACGGCGTTTACGAGCCTCCTCCATGTCAATAAGCCCTGCACGCATATCTGAGTCAATACTCATTTGTTTACCTGGCATACCATCTAGTGTAAATCGAGCACTCACTTCAGCAACTCGCTCTGCACCTTTGGTAATGACAAGAAATTGAACCACCGTAATAATGAGAAAAATAACTAACCCAACAACCAGATTACCTTGAACAACAAAATCTCCGAAGGTTTCTACAATAGCTCCAGCATCAGCATCTAATAAAATAAGCCGAGTTGTTGTAATAGAAAGCGCCAGCCGAAATATAGTAGTAATCAATAAAACAGATGGAAATGCGGCAAATTCCAAAGGACTGCCCATATAAACAGCCATCATCAAAAGGATCACGGACACTGCCATATTAAAGCCAATGAGAACATCAACGAGTTGAGTTGGAAGAGGTAAAATCATCATAAAAATGACAGAAATAAGCAGCACGGCGATTAATAAATCGCCACGTTTGGTCATTCTCTGAAGCACATCTAAGTACCGTCCTGGGATCATTTATTTACTCCGAAGTTACTGAATCTCTGGCGCGAAATGGCTGCGCTC
The DNA here is from genome assembly GCA_032274145.1 of Herpochondria borealis. Lineage (NCBI taxonomy): Eukaryota > Rhodophyta > Florideophyceae > Ceramiales > Ceramiaceae > Herpochondria > Herpochondria borealis. Next base: position 6,706 of record JAVCKV010055328.1, on the reverse strand, counting down.
GATTAATCGTTGTCAAATTCAAACATTTTTTCTTCGATTTCTCATCGCTCGCTTATTTGCGCCAGCAACTACTCAGTCATAGATCTATAGTTCACCATAGCTTGACGAGCCTCATCCAAGCGACCTAAATTTTTATTCGCCTTAGCAAGAATTAACTGCACACGTGCTAGAGTCACTATATCTACCTCTATTTCCTGACTTAGCAATAAAAATCGATGGCATGCTTTGATACAATCTTCATATCGATGACTTTCCAGGTAGCAAAAACCTAAACCACGAATTGCATCAAGATTGCGATTATAGTTAGATAATACAAGCTCAAGTAAGCTAATAGCATCATCATATTTACTATTTTGCATATAGACATAGGCAACAGCAAGCAGCCAATCGATTTGAACCTGATTAAGTTCAATGACTCTCATAAAAAACCCTTTGCAGTTGAAATCACGAAACACTTGAACGAGCCACTAACAGCTTGTACTCATTCTTCAAGCCTTATAAAGAGATGCAAGATAAATCATCAGCAATTCCATGTTACCTTCCAGCTCTTCTAAAGTATGTGAGGCTCTACTGAGTCGTTGTGCCCGACCTGGATTTTGCTCAGCTTTTTCTCGAAGCAGCTGTGTCATAAAACCAAGCACCCGACGAAAATTGCCTGGCGTCATTAGGTGAGGATAAACAAGCTTTGGCTTTGCAAACTCAATCAAACCATCATTGAGCAAATCTTCTTGATGAAAATAATGGTTAATAAAATTAGGGACTCTATCGCCTTGAGGGACAAAATCCTTTTTTTCTGGTAAATTTGGTTGTGATGTACGAATTGGAGCCTGAATGATGCTCTCAACACCATAGGTAATATCAAGACTGCTCATGTTTTTCTTATTCCCTGCTCTTCTCTATTATTGAAACTAAAAATTTTTGGAATTCACATCATATCAAGCATCATGTTCTTGGGCAAACTCAGGATCTGCTACATCAGCAGCGATAGACCATAACTGATCGAAAGCAGCGATTAAATCTTCTGGCTGATGCTCTTGAAATTCGAGCCTAATAACAACAATAAAATATTTAATGCCATCATAACCCAATCTAAGATAAAAAGGTCGTGCTCGCTGAGGATCAGCTAAACACAACAGATTTTCAGCAAATTTATCGCTTTTGTACCCTTGTACAGGGTATCGAAGACTAAAAATGACGTGGTCTGTACAGTTTTCAAGCACATATTGAGCGCCGTGCTCAGTGCTTACACTCAATTGATCTTCGGGTATTGGAGATGGCATGGCAATATTCATTGCCGAAAGCCAGACATTAAGCCACTGCTGCCACATACTCAAAATAAACTCTCTTTTAAACGACTCTTTAGATTGCTATTGCAGATCTCACGCCATGATGCACTGAAACGAGCCAGTTAAAAATACAACTTTTGATATAGGATTAAAAAGAAGAAACCTAAGTCCCAAGAATTACTTCATCCTCCTCTTCTGCATATTGATCAAGCAAGACCTGAATTGAATCAAGCTTACCCTCTCTTGTTTTTTTATCTGTGTACATTTTCAAAGGTACTAAACGAATAATTTTTTTAGTGCCGTTTAACAGGAGAATTTTTGCTTGTAACAGCTTATCATGAAACAATAATGATTCAATATATTGGTTGATACCCATCAAACCCACTTGCTGCCCTGCCTGAAATGCAAGTAAATGCTCAAGCATGAATTCAATGGAATAAGGTAACTGATGATATGTTCGACTGAGCTGGCCATAGAGCTCAGCACACTGCAAGTGAATACTTTCAAGCACATGAAGCTGATAGATATCGTCAATAATTGCTTTAAGCTTCGTTTTTTCAATTGATGAGCCTTGTGCTTTAAAATCAGACATCAGCGATTTCATCAAAAAATCGACGGATGATTTAAATCTATCCAGTCCAAATCGTTTTAAAATCATGCCATAAAGATTTCGTAGAGTCGTATAATCAAGCACTGCATCTTTATAAAATTGATGCAAGTCTTTCCCAAGCAACCCCCGCTGCTGAGATACTAAATTCCGAACAACTTGGCTGATATTAATAGAAGCTCGAATTTGTCTGCTGTAATTTTCTTCATACCAGCGCAACTCTTTTTTAAGCAACTTTAAAAGCTGACCTAACTTACCAAGCCACTGCAAATCAGCATTTGGCTGCTCTTTGAGCATCTTCAATTCTGCATCAGCCTTGTTATAACAAAATAATGCTGCCACATACTGGAAGCTTGGGTCAGAAAATCGCTGGAGTAGCATTTCTTTAACCCCTCGGCCAGTCAATGCACGTGAGCCCAATAACTCTTGATAGAATTGCTCAAGCTGACCATCATCCAGATCAACAAATGATTCAAGCATGGCTTTGAGGTCAAATTCAAAAGATTCTCTTTCATCTGCTCTGCGATAGGCATGATCAATACCTGCAATTTCTTGTTTTTTTGTAATTTTATTACCAGCAACAAGAAGACTCATTTCTTCTGCAAAATCCTGGGCTTTTGGAACAACAAACGTTGTTTGTTCATTAGCAGCTTGATTACTTCTTTTTTCCAGTAAAGCACTGGCAAGCCTGCCCTGAAATCCAATTCCAATTTCTTCGGCCATATGGGCAATTGGTGTTTGAGGGGTATTTTGAATAATAGTCGCTTGTTTATACTGACCAATACCCGCAGAAGGCGCGCCACTGGTTGCGCTATTGGCTTGGTTTAATATACTGCGCATTTCTCCTACACTCAGCTCTGCCATATATTTTCCTTTATCAGTACATCAAATAAAAAAGCGAAGCATAACACCTCAACCTAAACTCAACCTCAACCACTTTGGGTATATAATCATATTGTATCTACAACTATGATACTCTATTTATCAGAGTGACTATTTTATAGCATGTAGTTTTATAGCATGTAGAATTACTTTAAATCATAGCTGAATAAGAGGAAATATGATGATAGCGACGAACTCTATACGACAACAAACAGCACAGCAGCCTTTAATTACAGACCAAAAACAAGAGGCATCTAGAAGCAATCAAAGCCATCAAAAATCACGGCTTCAATACGACCCGAGAGCTGGTATGAGAGAGTCGTTAATATCACCGCGGCTCACAACTATACTTGAATTTGCCTGCTTTACTACAGCAGTTATCGCATTTACAGCAGGTGCCACACTTGGCATAGCACCACTCATAGCATTAGGGGCGATTGCTTTTGCATCACCATTTTTAATTCTCCCTTTTTTAACACGTAGTTACTATTAAATTACTCCTATTCTGTCGTGGCCAGAGACTCAGTAAAAGTTTTATGCGCTGTATTACCGGGGCATTGATGCAATAATTGATGTATTGGTATTGTATATCTGCCCTACAAAAGAAGCGATCAGTCCCATAGCTCTTTGTACATTTTGATTTGCATCAGAATAAAACTGGCTTTGCTCTCCTGCATAAGTATCAAATAATTGACCGTCTGCATCAAGTTCCATTTTTTGTGCCTGCATATTTTTGTCAGTAATATCACCTGCGTTACTCAGTACAGTCGAACTAGCAGAACCAAACTGTGAATATATGTTCATCCTTGGCTGAACATATTCACCATCAGGAGCTGAACCAGCACCAGAATCCATAGGGCTATTACCCGAACCATTGGTTCTTGGTTGATCAGCTGCGCCAGCGGCAGGACCATCATTAGAAGCAACATGGACATTAGAGGGTGGTGTTGCCTGTTGACCGTTATTAGGTGCGCCTGCGGCAGGGCCATCATTAGAAGCAACATGGACACTAGAGGATGGTGTTGCCTGTTGACCGTTATGAGCTGGTGTGGTGTTATGGCTTCGACTTGCATAGCGCAAAGCGTATGTATTAAAAGCTGTATTTACGACGGCACCAGCAATAGCACCAGCAAAAGCCGCCCATGCACCAGTTCGTATTTTATCAGCACCATCATCAATTGTTTCAGCCTTCGCTTTTCCGTAAGCGACGGACTGTTCTCGATTCACAATTTTTGTATCAAACGACATTTGTGCAAGTGCCTTTTGTACTTCCACCATCAACTCGGTGTAACTACGACCACCTAAACGGCTTGCTGAAACACCAGGTATTTCTGGACCTGCACCAAGCAGAGCAAACATTCTTGAGGAATCGGCCTTTGACCCATTCAATAGACCAACAGACTTTTCAAGCAACTCAGGATTGCGAATATTCACTCCTAGGTTTGAAAGATCAACAGCTGCTGCTTGATCTGGCTTTTGCGTAGTATCTATAGAAAATGACATAGTCTAATTCCTTCATTAAAAAGTTATTAAGGCAAAACAGCTCCGTTTTGTATAGTGTTCAAAAAGATACTTATACATTTGCAAGTATTGCTACTTTAGGGTCAAACGCGAGCTCCAATTGTTTTGCAAGATTTTTATTACCGCCTTGAATTTGAGCCAAAATATCTTCAATCACTTGACCAATAAAATCCATATAAGTTGAAAGTCGCTTTTCAATAGCTCGCATCTCCATTGATAATGCGCTTAACTTGGTCGCATTAAATTGCGCATGAGCACCACGTACAGTTGTTACAGATCCGGTGACTGCAAGACCAGAAACAAAAGACTGAGAAAGTTTTTGCGACCAGTGATCACCCTTTTCAAACGCTTCATGCTGGCTCATTAACCTTGAGTTTTTACCTGCAACCTGACTTGCTTTTCCTGTATGGTTTGTTGTGTGAGCAACATTGGCAGCTTGAGCTACATCGTCAACACCACCAGCTGTAGTAGCACCAGTATTCGCACCGCCACCCCTGCTCAATAATTTTCCAAACTTGCCAAGGTGAGCAGCACCACGACTACCAGTACTCATTGCAGCAGCAGCAGCCATACCAAAACTAGCAACAAGTAACAAGACACTAATGCCAATGGTAACGCCTATTTGCGCTTTTTGGCTATCACCAGCAACTGTTTTAATCATATTACCACCTGTTGCTGAGTCAATCTGTAAGGCGGCGGTAGTGGCAAATACACCAACCGAAGCGGCAAGAAAAAGTGGTGTTGCAGTTCCTGCTGTTAGAGCCAACGCGATACCCGAGGCCGCTAATCCAACCCAGCCTAATGCTTCTGAGGCCTTGCCAAATTTTTTGGCTTTATCCATTTCTTTCAGGGATTCTCGCATTGTCTCTAAACGATCTTTCGTTTGTTCTAACAAACGCTCTTGGCCTGCTTTAGAATCGTTTAAACGGCTTTGCATCGTTGTTTCAAACATAACACCACGATGCTGAAGCAACAATAAAATGGCAGCTTCTAAACCACCTTTTTTTAAAATTTCTGGAGTGAGTATATCTGTGAGTGTAAATTGAAAAGACGACTCAGGCTGCCCTGCTTCTGTATGCCCTCGTTGTAAAGAATCACTTTCCTCGACAGCAGCAGCTTGGGGCGTGGCCATTGTTTGTATTTCAGGGCTTAACAGCGCCTCTATTGCTGAATTATTTTGGATCTGCTTGTCTTGAATGTGCATAATTTCTTTCTCGTATTTTAATGAGCTGTAAAAGCTGCCGACTCTTTGCTAATAATCTTTCGAATTCTCGTCGCTCAACTGGTCGTTCTTTACCTGATGAGTCAAGACCATCTATTGCAGTCTCACACATACTGAGTGAACGATTTGCCATACCGTGAGCTTGTGAAAAACGATTCAAAAAAATACAACACATCGCTGCATTTTGCGGAATTCTTGGGTCAGACATATCTTGAACCTGAGCGATAGCATACATCTCTAAGGCATACTCATACTTTTTTAACATTTGTTGACAAGCGCCAAAGGCAGTGTAATGCCTGGCTATTGTAGGATCTAAAAGTATCAAAAACTGAAAAAGAGAAGCAGCTTCATCAACCTCTCCAGCATTCATTCGGCTTTCACCAACAGAGTATATCGCATTTAAGTGGACTTCTTCCAGCCCTTGAATTTGTGCAATTGTCTTTCCTTCAAGCACCTGAGCGAGCAAGTGATCAAGCTCTGACTCCACAAGAGATTGAACTAATGCCTCACCTCTCTCATGACCGCCATGTTGCTGAATAGAGGCCTGGCCTTCTTCAGATTGCGTAAATTGCTCGATTGCTTTTTGACGAATCGCAGGCCAAAGCGCAGACATATAGTCTTCTGGTGATACTGTTTCTTTGGGGGTCATATAAATATCTTAATGTTGTGAATATTAAATATAACTATACCCAACACACTTGAGATTAAGCTGTACTGGGTATAACCCTTTAAGTAGTCGCTGGCGCGAAATGGCTGCGCTCGATAAATCTTTGTCAAAAAAGTGCTCAAAATGCTCATTTACTCATGTAAACTGCGCTTTTTTGAACATTTCTTCCTCGATTTCTCATCGCTCGCCTATTTGGCGCCAGCGACTAAGTATGAAGTCTGTTAAATATATATGCTATAGAAATCTCAAAGGGCTAATATATAACCTTTTATATAAAACTCAGGAGCAGGTGTGCAACTTATTAACAGAACGAAGCTCTTATGTGTATAAAAAGCAGCAAACCATCAGAGAATGTATCCCATTATACAGCAAAACCTCGTATTACTTTCCACATAAAGATAAATAGCCACATTGAATATATGATAGGATGCGCTATGTAAGGCATAATATACCCAAAGCGTTTGAGATTGAGGTGTTGGAGGTATCTTCATTTTAGATATTGACAAGGCGCGACAACGCTG
>JAVCKV010055327.1:9134-64836 GCA_032274145.1 Herpochondria borealis | reverse complement strand
AAAGTTCTTTAAAGAAGACCTTTAGCTAATTTTTGTGACCTAAATTCAACTGGACTATAATCATCTAATTGAATTTGATAGATTTAAACTCTTTTTTTCAGAAATTGGAAACTACATACGAGACATGGATAACAAACAAAAAACGCCGAAGCAGTATCAACTTCTTCGGCGTTTTTTAGAAAAGATAAATGGTCATTAAGTAAAATGATTGACTTAATGACTTCACCTAAATTAATTTTTCAAAAACTTAATTTGTTTTTTTAGATCATCTTTTCTTATTTCTAAAATATACAGTCCTGTTTCGAAATTTTGAATATTAATCGGATAAATATTTTGTTGATTGATCTGACCCGTTTTTTCAATTTGCCCGAGTAAGTTATAAATGATGAAATCGAAATCTTCCCGACTTTCATTTTTTACATTTAAAATATCAGTAGCAGGATTTGGAAAAATACTAACCTCAATATTATTTTTTAAATCATCAGCAGATAAAATTACAGGTGTCGGAATGATATTGATGATATAATCTTCTGTTTCTGTTCCACCGTCAAATCCGCAGGGACCAGCATCAAAAGCATTGGTACGAAATGCTCTGACTCGCATTTTTCTTTTTCCTAAAAAAGTAGAATCTGTTGGAATGATAAATGTGCCTTGGGTAGAAAAAAGTTCATCGCCATCTTCTAAAATAATTTCTGTTGGATCAAAAAGTTGATCATCATTGAAGTCAATCCAAGCGATAAATCCTCCATCAATACCACTACCTATGATATCTGTACTGAGCATATAATCAATGGTATCTCCCAAAATATAATCAGCTGTAAATTCCGTTTCTAAATAATCTGAAAAATTATACTCATTGGAGCCAGACGTTAAATTGGTAAGGTCTCCAATAATCAAAGTGTCTATAATAAATTCATCATTATTGAATGCATCAAAAGGCATACAATAATAATCATTAGTAATTACTGCATCTACAAATTTGACAATATAGTCTTCGGTTTCACCTAAGCTATAATCACCACAAGGATCTAAATCCTGAGAAGTCCAAACATAAGAAACTCGCATTCTTTTGTCTCCCACAATAGAGGGATCATTTGGAACCTCAAACATACCTGAAGTAGACCTAGAGTCCAAAACAGAATATAACAGTTCGTCCGAAGAAAAGATAGTATCATTATTCAAGTCAATCCAAATAGCCCAATCGCCTTGTACGCCTGCTGTAGTAGGCCCTGAAGCTGTGATAGGGTAGGTTCTACCAATCTCTAGCCCTGTAGTTATGTTTTCATAAAAAGTATAAGACGTCGCTGAGTCGGCAAAGGAATTTCTATTGATGATGTCTCCTAGATTGAAGTTATGAATAAAAGTACTGGTTGGGTCAGGATTATAAGTAGGGATGCAGTACTGTGCATTCAATTGAAAAGAGAAACACAAAAAAAGAAAAAGTAGGTGGTTCTTCATTTTGAATTTTTTGTTTGAAATTGGATTGTTATATAAACAAATGTAAATATTTTTTATAAAAAAAAAGATAAACAAAAACGCTGAAAGCGTCTCAATTCCTTCGGCGTTTTAATGACTACAACTATCCCATTCGAAGTATACATTCCTAATTTCTAACACAACGACAAGATAATCCCGAATCTTTATTTCCAAATGATCTAGTTAATTTTTGCTCCTCGGGTAAATTTGAAAATCCATAGAACCATACTTCTTTTTTATCTTTTTTAGTGCTAGACCAGTAATAACCTAATTCATCTAAAGAGGAATATTTACCTTTTTTTCCTTTCTCTCGAACGCCTCCAAATACTGCATTAAATTGACTCTGTCCTCCAACTATTAAATAATCATATACTGTTACATCTTCTGTAACAAGACTTTTACCAATATAACGAGTCATCTCTAACCATTCATCATCACTTGGTAAACGCCAACCTTTTGGGCAGGCACTTTGAGCTGATTTCCAAGTATATAACAAACCATATTTTTCTATTTTTGAAGTAACGTTTTCTTCTTCTGTATCCTCCTCATAATAAAATGAACCCTTAGTAGGATAATTCAAATTTTCAGCCATCCACCATTTTCCATCAATTCGGACTGTTGGATAGGTTTGATTATTTCTTCTATCAACAAAGGATCCTGTTTTAAATACAGGTTTTGTAGGTTGAGCAGATGGTGTTGGAATTTCAGGTTTTGTAGGTTGAGAAAATGGTGTTGGAATTTCAGATTTTGTAGATGTATAAGATAGTGTTGACGTTTTAGATTTTTCAGATTGAGAAGATGGCGTTGAAATTTCAGATTTTGTAGGTTGAGAAGATGGTGTTGCAATTTCAGGTTTTGTAGATTGTGAAGACGGTGTTGCGATTTCAGGTTTTATAGATTGAGATAATGATATAATAGTGGAAGAGGTGTCTGACGGTTCTTTACCTTCCTCCAAAATACATCTACAAGAGTATCCAGAATTTTTAAGTCCGGTACTCTTATTCAAATATTTTTTGGGCTGACTAAAAACGAAATATTCCGCATTTAAAGCATCTGATGCTGTGCCTGTCCAATAATATCCATAATTATCTTCCGTAAAATAGGAGGAACCATTTGAAGATTTAAAGCCACCTAGTTTACCTTCAAAACCACTGATACCATTTTCGATTAAGGACGCATAGCAATTTAAACACTCTTGGTTTTTCCCATATGCTGAGCGTAGCATGTCAGACCATTCTTCTTCAGATGGTAATCTCCAATTTTTTGGGCAAGCTTTTTTTGCATCATCCCAGGTGTATAGCATCCCGAGTTCTGAACATTCATTTTGATTATTATAACAACTAGAATTAGCGGTTTTAAAATTTAAATTTTTACCCATCCACCATCGATTATTAATTTTAAGCATTGGGTATTTCTGTTGGTCTCGATGATCGGTGAATTCTTTTTTTGAAAATGAAAATGTATTGTTATAGTTTATATTTGCTGGTATATTTTTGTCCCCAAAATTAGTAAATGCTAATACAGCAATCACTGTAAAAGAAAAAGCTAAAATGACTGATTTGGTATCTGTCCATACTGTTTTTAGTGCATCATCTATTGTTGGTTTAAACTCATCTTTAGCTAAAGTTCGTTTAAAAGAATTGGTGAAATCTTCAAATCTATCTTTAGCTGATTTTGATTTTCTCATAATGGTATTTACTTAGTTAAAAAATTTGAAAAGAGAGGCTTTGGGGAATAGAAAGCACTTTCAATATTTAAACTTCAAAATATTGAAATAGTAAAATTTATGTTTGGAGAGGAAAGTTCTTTGACTAGCTGATGGGGAAAAGGTGTTTGTCAAAGTGTGAACAATTTCTCATGTTTATTTGATTTATCAAAAGTAAAAAATTAATAGGAGGATGTGAAAAGATTGAAAAAATTAGGGATAATTACCTACTGGTGTCATTTCTGAATTTAAACCAATGTTTTTGTTTTTTCTTTGTGAATTAAATAGAGTATTTAAGAATGGAAACCTTCCGATGAAAAAAAGTGTTAGTTTTATTTCCAGCTTTCTTTTCAATTAAAAACTCAATTTGTACTTGTTTTTTTTGGGAAAATATTACAATGTAAGCGAGTTGGTTATCTATTAAATCTAATCAAAAGTTGCGAAGGTGAGATGGTTTGAAAATTTAGAATAGAATAAAAATTGTAAATAAAAAAAAGCAATGCAATATGAATAAATTAGAATTACAAATAGCAATCAAAGTAAAAGCAGCGGGTGGACAATGTTACTATGTGGGTGGCTATGTAAGGGATTCTATTTTAAAACTAGCCTCAAAAGACATTGACATCGAGGTGTTTAATTTAATGCCTGAAGTTCTATTGAGCATACTCGAAACTTTCGGTAAAGTAGATACGGTAGGGAAATCTTTTGGGGTTTTTAAGATGGGGGAATTAGATATATCTATTCCAAGAACAGAAAGAAAAAACGGTGAAGGGCATAAGGGATTCTTAATTGATTCTAATCCTTTTTTAAGTTTAAAAAATGCTGCCAAGAGAAGAGATTTTACGATCAATGCAATATATCAAGATGTCATTACTGGAGAATTTCATGACCCGTACAATGGATTAAAAGATATTCAAGATAAATTATTGAGACCAGTAAGTGATAAATTCAAAGAAGATCCTTTGAGGGTGTTAAGAGGTTTTCAATTTATTGCTAGGTTTGGTTTTAATCCTGATGCAAGTTTAATTGAATTTTCAAAAGAGTTATCTAATGAATTTCACACCTTGCCCAAAGAAAGAATTTGGACTGAATTTTATAAGTGGGCTACAAAAGGAAAATACTTTATTGAATCTTTAAATTTTCTTAAAGACTGCGGTTGGGTAGAATATTTTCCTGAATTAAGAAAATTAATAGGTACGCCACAAGATCCTATTTGGCATCCAGAAGGTGATGTTTGGAATCATACACTATTAGTAATTCAAGAAGCTTTTATTGATACTCCATTAGAATTCTCTTCAGAAAGAAGATTGATAATAATTCTGTCCGCTTTACTTCATGATATTGGAAAGCCAGATGCTACTTTTAAAATAGATGGGAAATGGAAATCACCTAAGCATGCAATTGTAGGTGTAGATGTTGCAAAATCTTTTTTGACATCCATCAAAGCACCAAATGATGTGATCAATGAGGTTTGTGAATTAGTTCAGCATCATATGTTTAGTCTAAATGAGATTACCAAAAAAGCAGTTAAGCGAATATTGGTAAAATTAAAGTACACAGACATTCGCACACTTTGTTTATTGATGCAAGCGGATAAAAACGGTAGGCATCCATTGCCTAAAAAAGTAGATGAAAATGTAATGTTAATAGAAAAGTTTTATACAGAAATCGAGTTGGAGCCTGAATCTATTACGCCTCTTATTTTAGGGAGTGATTTAATTAATTTAGGGTTCGCGCAAGGGAGAGAATTGGGGGTGAAGAAAAAAGAAATGTTTGATTTACAAATTGAGCATAACTATAATCGAGAACAATTATTAAAAATATTAAACACAAAATAAATTGTTACTGTCGCTCGCCCCAAGGCTATTTCCTAAAAACGTCTTTCAATAAAGTTAATAGCATTTGCAAGCAAATTTTTCCAGTAATTCAATTTCTTGTCGTATCCTTGCATTTTTATTCGTAAATCCTTTTAAAATAAAACACTTATGTCAAGTAAATATAAAACATCTGAAGATATTGCCAGTTATGGAGTTGGTAAACAAATGGGAAGTCAATTACTAGCTAATCCTTTTGGAGATATGAATTTCGATGCTGTAGTAGAAGGTTTGAGAGACACTTTGCACAAAAAAGAAAGTCCTTTAACTGATGAACAGTTTAAGGCTGCATTTGAAGTAATTGGTGCAAAAATGGAGGCTGGTAAAAAATCACAATTCGAAGCTGTTGTCGCTCAAGGCGAAAAGTTTTTAGCTGAAAACAAAACAAAGGAAGGTGTGAAAGAAACAGCATCAGGATTACAATATATCGTGGTGAAGAAAGGTGATGGAGAAATGCCAACAGCTAGCTCAACTGTGTCTGTACATTATACAGGTACACTTTTGGATGGTACTGTTTTCGATAGTTCTGTAGAAAGAGGTCAGCCTGCTACTTTTCCAGTAAATGGAGTTATTGCAGGATGGACAGAAGCATTACAATTGATGACAGTTGGATCTTCGTGGAAACTATTTATTCCATATCAATTAGCTTATGGTGACCAAGGTGCAGGTGGTGCAATTGCACCTTATTCTACTTTAATTTTTGATGTTGAATTATTAGAAATTAAATAAATAGAAATCAATCTCTTTGAGATTTTAAAAAATATAAATCATCCCGAATTTTCATTTTGAAGGTTCGGGATTTTTTTTAATTGTCTTGCTTCGCAATACAATTTTTTCAAAAATATAGAAATGAAAATATACCACAACACTCGTTGTTCCAAAAGCAGAAATAGTTGCAACCTATTTACTGAAAAAGGTATCGACTTCGAAATTGTAGAATATCTAAAAACACCTTTAACCCAAAAAGAATTAAAAGGTTTATTAGTGAAATTAAATATTTCTGCAAAAGAATTGATTCGTAAAGGCGAAGCGATATTTAAAGAAAATTATAAAGGGAAAGATTTATCAGAAAAAGAATGGATTGATGCGATGATAAAATTCCCCAAACTAATGGAACGACCAATAATCGTAAAAGGGGATAAGGCTGTAATCGGTAGACCCATCGAAAATGTAATTAAATTGTTAGAGGAATAAAGTTTGATTTTCTGCTCGACCCGTTCGTCCCGTTTGACTCTGTGATAAAACAAAATAGCCAGAATATGAGCTAAATGTATTCTGACTATTTTGTTTTGTGATGAGTAACTAATTAATCACATTCCGATATATCATGTCCCTCTCTATAATAAGTTCCATTAGCAGATCCATCTTCTGCCGTCCAATCAATGACTTCATTATCACATTTGAATGTAGGATATAACCTAGAGTAATTCCCGAAATTCAAATCGACTACAACAGTATCACCGCTATACGACCAATCATTTCCTGGTAAACCTGGATTTGCTATCTGAAATTCTTCCAGTGTTGGAAAAACACCTGAGCTATCAGTATAAATAGTGAATCTTTTGTCCGCCGTGAAATCGTAGCGAATCAATTCATCAAATCCAACTGATTTCCATCTACCTATAATTGTAGCATCTGACTCTACATCGTCCTTGTCACAGCTCATAAAGGAAGCCGCCAATAACATAACTACTGCTAATCTTTTCATTAAATTTGATTTAGTGTCTGATATTTTTTTGATTAAAAAATCAGACCGTTTATTAAAAAATGGAATCTATTATTTTTTGGTAGTCCATAATTTTTAAAACATAAAGAAAAGTGACTACCATTTAAGAGGGGAAAATATAAATGCTAATTGATGAGATTTTATTGTCAACAGATCAAAATACATTTCGGAATGTAAACCTGTTTACTAAAACAAAAATAGCGGTATTTTAAATACAGGTCACATCATTTTTATCGTTGCTTGCGTTGACTCTGTTGAGGTAATGGTCTCATCTCGTAGCTTTTCATACTTTAAAAAAAATATTATTTAGAATACATGGCGTTTTATAAAATGTATTGAGAAATGTTTTTATATTTAGCATTAAAACACTGTTAATCAGACATTTACTTATCGAGTAATATTTCAATGATAAAAGTATGTATATGCGTAATAGAATACGTGGATATATAAGCCAGCTATAATGACAAAAATAAACAAGATGCCAAAAGCAAAAGCAAACTTTAAAGTAGATACAAGTCTAACTTCAATTCTTGGAGAGAACTATAGGTCCACTGAATCTGCATTAAAGGAGTTGATAGATAATTCGTGGGATGCAGATTCGGAAAGAGTAAGTATCATGATGCCAGAGCCATTTGATAAGGTGGAAATTGTAATTGAAGATAATGGAACAGGCATGACTGAAAAAGAGATTCGGAATGAATATCTTTTTATTGCCAGAAGTCGAACCTCTCGAAAAGGGGACTTTACGCCTTTGAAAAAACGAAAGGTAAAAGGGCGAAAAGGAATTGGAAAATTTGCAGGTTTATTAGTTGCTGGTGAAATGACTTTAATTTCTAAGGCACGAGGAAAGCAGACTACTTTAAAAATAGTAAAGGACGAAATGTTGAAATGGAAGGATGATCTTGAAAAATTGGATTTGCCAATTTCATCAACTGACTGTGACCCTAACGAAAATGGAACGACCATCATTCTGAAAAGCTTGAATCAAAATTTACATTTTCCAAACCCACTTAGATTAAGTGAAATATTAATTACGGAATATGGAAGAGAGAATGGTTTTGAAGTGGTCATCAATGACAAGCCATTAGATATTCAAGACCTGAAAGGATATTCAGAAAGCGGTTCTATAAAACTGAAATTGTCTGGTAAGGTAAATTATGCTTTTACGATATCAGATCAAAAGAAAAATTTGAAGCAATCGGGAATTGCCATTCGAGTGAATGGAAAAATAATCGGTAAGCCTTCTTATTTTGGTTTGGAGGAGGACGAAGAAATTCCTAAAGGGCTTTTAAAGAAAATTTTTGCAGAGGTTGAAGTAGATGGTTTGGCTGATGATATCACAGCGGACTGGGGAGCGGTTTTTGAAAATTCTAAAAAGTATGAGGAAGTTCAAAATCTGATAAGACCAAAAATTAGAAAAGCTTTAATAGAAACGTATAGTCAACATATCAGTTTAGCAAAAGCAAGATTACAAGGTAAGATAGATGCAGAATTGCAAAACTTACCAGAGCATAAAAGAGACTTTGTAGAACGAGCTTTGGACAAAGTTCTAAAGTCTTATTATAATGAATCTGATGAAAAAATAAATACGATTATATCTGTGGTGTTGGACACTTTGGAAAAGGATGAATATCATGAGGTGTTACAAGAGATAGAAGAAGCTTCAGATAAAAAGATGGTTGAGTTTGCTGATGCCTTATCTGATTTTGGAATTGTTGAGTTGTCAGTTATTGGAGTGCAGGCTAAAAACAGGAGTAAGTTTTTAGATTTTTTTGAGCGACTCATCTCCAACGATAAAATCTCAGCAGCAGGTGTACGTAAATCAATTGACAAGAATTTATGGTTGTTAAGTGAAAATTTTTCCTTGATGGCTTCAAGTGATTTTCTAAATGAAATATGTGAAGAATATTTGGAGAAAAAATTCAAAGGGAAGGGAAAAAACAAAAGACCTGATTTGATTTTATGTCAAGATTATAAGAAAGACATTTTGTTAATTGAAATAAAAGACCCGAATAAAGTAATCGGTAGAGATGAACAAGTACGAGCTGGAAAATATCGGGATGATTTTAATAAAATGTTTCCTAACTCAGAAATTACAGTTTTGGTGCTTGGTAAAAGTGTAGATGCTAAGATGGACTCAAGAGGTAACAAAGAGTTTACATTGTTGGATAGTTATACTGGTTTAGTAGGCAATGCTAGAAATAGAATGAATTGGCAAATTAAAGAATTGAAAAAACATTATAGCGAATAGACTGTTTTGTCGAAAGTTATAACAATATAAAAACGCCGAAGGAGAATTAATTCCTTCGGCGTTTTTGTTTGTTATAAGTGCAATTTTTTTATTATTGATATTCGATAAAAAAACTTTTATTAGTTACGATATTCAATACAAAACTATGAAAAGCTATTATTATATTTGATTATAACAATGTCTCTGCATTTTCAGTATAGCCAGCACCAAGGTCAATAGCTACATTAGTGTAAGCAGAAAGCCCCTTAGGAGAAAGAGGAAAAGTTATTATCAAGTAGTTGAATTGTTATAATTTTCACGTAAACTTTAAATTAATATTTTATGAAATTCAAAACAAAAAATAAGCTACTGACAACTATCTCTATTATCAAAATAATAGTATTCTTTGTCATTTTCTTTTTTGCGCTACCCACTAGTATTTTTGCGCAAGACCAACCTCAAAACGTAGAGGTGAAAATGAAAGATGGCTCGATTGTAATTGGTGAATTGATAGAAGAGACTTCCGAGAAATTGGTAGTTAAATCGAATACAATGGGAGAGTTGGTCATCTTAAAATCCGACCTGGTAGAATATCGAAAACTTCGTTCGATAAAAATGATAGGCGGTGAATATTGGCATGAGAATCCTAATCCTACCCGAAATCTTTATGGGCCAACAGGCTATGGATTGAGGAAAGGAGAAGGATATTATCAAAACTTTGTGGTATTCATCAACTCTGTAAGTTATGGTTTTACAGACCGTTTTACTTTAGGTGTGGGATTTGAAATCGCTAGCATTTTAACTTCTCTTAATGATGTTGGAGATAGTAGTTTTCCAGGTTTTTCAATTGCTCCTAAGTGGTCTTTCCCAATAAAAAAGGATAAATGGAATGTAGGTGTAGGAGCAATAGCATTGCATGTACCAGGGCAAGAGGAATTGTTTTCTGCTGGAATTCTTTATGGGGTAAGCACTTGGGGCTCAGTAGATAATAATTTTAGTTTGGGCTTAGGTTTTGGTTTGGCAGATGGAGAGTTTTCAGGAAGACCAACGATTACTATTGCTGGAACTTATAGAGTTGCGCGTAGATTTGGTTTAGTTACCGAAAATTGGATTCTTCCATTTGATGGTGAATCTGGCACATTAATTACTGTTGGTGGGCGCTATATAGGAGAACGGGTTACATGGGATTTATCAATCTTAGGTGGCGGCAGCGGCGGAGATTTTCTTGTTTCTCCAATACCATTAATTGGTGTCACGTTGCCTTTTGGGACAGGTTGGAAGTAATGCAATATACTTGATAAATGAAAAACAAAAAACGCCGAAGGAGATTTAACTCCTTCGGCGTTTCTATTTTTCAATAGGTGAAAAAAACTATACAGCAAAACTTTCTCCACAACCACATTCTCTCTCTGCATTAGGATTATTAAAATAAAATCCTTTACCATTCAGTCCACCTGAAAATTCTAAAGTTGTATTACAAAGGTATAAGAAACTCTTCAAATCCGTCACCACCTTCATTCCGTTATCTTCAAAGATTTGGTCATTCGGTTGCGACTCATTGTCAAAGTCCATCTTATAAGATAAACCAGAACAACCTCCACTAACAACAGACACACGGATAAAGTAATCATCAGCCAATTTTTCGGCGGACATTAATTCTATCGCTTTATTCTTTGCACTATCTGCTACAAATACCATTTTTTTATGATTTAGTTATTGGTTATTGGTGATCAGTTATTGGCTATTAGCTCTTTCAAATTTGAAGGAACTAATTACAGATAACTAATCACCAATCACTATAAATAATTAATGATGTGCTTTTTCCTCAACAGGATGCTCGATACCATTTTTTTCACGGTAATCTTTAATTGCACCTTTGATAGCATCTTCTGCTAAAACAGAACAGTGAATCTTTACAGGAGGTAAAGCCAACTCTTCTACGATAGCCATATTGTCAATCTCTAAAGCTTCATCAACAGTTTTTCCTTTCAACCATTCTGTAGCCAAAGAAGAAGAAGCAATTGCAGAACCACAACCAAATGTTTTGAACTTAGCATCTTTGATCATACCTGTTTCATCATCTACTTCAATTTGAAGACGCATTACATCACCACACTCAGGTGCACCAACAAGACCAGTTCCAACACTTTTTTTGCTTTTATCCATCGTTCCTACGTTACGAGGATTCTTAAAGTGTTCTAATAATTTTTCAGAATAAGCCATGATTATATTTTTTAAGTTTTTTTAAAATTGTCTTTCTGTATTAAATATACAAAAAATTATGATTATGGATTTAAGATTAAGGATTCAAGATTGTGGGCAATCCATAATTTTGAATCCATAATCCTTAATCTTCTTTAATGCGCAGACCATTCGATTTTGTCCAAGTCAACACCTTCCTTATACATTTCCCAAATCGGACTTAAATCACGCATGTGATTAACGCCCTTAGTTAATGCTTCGATTGTCCAATCAATTTCTTCTTCAGTCGTAAATCGACCTAAGCTAAAACGAATTGAAGAGTGTGCTAAGTCATCACCCAAACCTAATGCGATTAAAACATAAGAAGGTTCTAACGAAGCAGAAGTACAAGCAGATCCAGAAGATACTGCAATATTTTGATTGAACGTCATCATCAGACCTTCACCTTCCACATGTTTGAAAGAGATGTTCGTTACGTGTGGCATTCTATTTTCAACATTACCATTCACATAAACTTCTTCTAAGTTTGCTTTTAAAGCATTCTCTAATTTATCTCTCAATTTGCTTAGACGTGCTGTGTCTTGAGCCATTTCTTGACCAGCTAATTCACAAGCTTTTCCAAGACCAACGATACCCGGTACATTCAATGTTCCTGAACGCATTCCACGTTCATGACCACCACCGTCGAGCTGAGCAGTAACTTTAACCCGTGGGCTTTTTCTATTTACAAACAATGCTCCTACACCTTTAGGTCCATACATCTTGTGAGCTGTAAAGGCTAACAAGTGAACACCCGTTGCTTTAGGATCAACTGGAATTTTTCCAACTGCTTGCGTCGCATCACTCATGAATAATACACCATGTTTTGCACAAATATCTCCGATAGCTTTCATCGGTTGGATAACTCCAGTTTCATTATTTGCCCACATCACAGAAATCAAAATTGTTTTATCAGTGATAGCCGCTTCTAATTTTTCCAAGTCAACCAAACCATCTGCTTCTACATCAAGGTAAGTTACTTGACCACCCATTTTCTCGATTTTCTTACAAGAATCTAAAACAGCTTTGTGTTCTGTTTTTAAAGTGATGATATGATTTCCTTTACGTTGGTACATTTCGAAGACACCTTTCAATGCAAGGTTATCGCCTTCAGTAGCACCTGACGTAAAAATAATTTCTTTCTGATCAACATTAAGCAAGTTAGCTACTTGCTCTCGCGCGTAGTCAACACCTTCTTCTGCCGCCCAACCAAATGGGTGATTACGACTAGCTGCGTTTCCACTTTTTTGAGTAAAATAAGGCAACATCGCATCCACTACACGAGGATCGCAAGGAGTTGTCGCATTGTTGTCAAGGTAGATTAATCTTTTGTCCATTCTGTTATGATTTTCTTTTTATGGTTAACCTTTGAAGGCTTCTTATTTAGATTTAGTCTAAAGACTTATATCGAATTGCAAATATAACGCTTTTCCTAGTAAAAAAGTTGAAAGAAAAACGTGTTTTTACACGATTTTGATAAAATTTAAGATTTTTAGGATTGATAAGGCATCTGACTATTTTCTATTAACTTTATGTTCATAATATTGAAATTTTTATGGAAAAGAATAAAACTCAGTTTAGCGAATTCCCTACTGTTACTAAAGAAGAATGGTTAGCCAAGCTAGAAAAAGACTTGAAAGGAAAACCTTTGGAGGATTTGAATTGGCATTTAGGAAATGATATTGTAGTTCCACCATTTTATCATGAGGAAGATGCTGATAAAAATTGGCACCCATTGTCCGCTGACAGACCCAACAATGACTGGGAGATTTCGGAGGATATTTTGGTTAAAGATGTTAAAAAGGCGAATGCTTTGGCACTTCATGCTTTGGAGTATGGAGCAACTGCTTTGCGATTTATCCTACCTTATCGGCAGGCAGGCTTAAAAGAAAAAATTGCTCAAAAGGATTTAGCGACTTTGATGAATGAGATTAATACAGAATTTATCTCTACTCATTTTCATATTTCTCATAAAGATCAATTTTCTGTCTTGACTGATTTCTATGAATTGGTGAAAAATAACAATCCTGAAAACATCAAAGGTTCTGTGAATTTTGATTTTGGTAAAAAAATTCAACAAGCAGAATTAGAAGCATGGACGGAAGCGTTGAATTTTGCAAATAAAAATTTACCTCAGTTTAAATTGCTGACGGTAGATGGAACAGATCTTTCTGTAGGTGTGGAAAGTACAGCGCAAACGTTAGCAACTATTCTAAAGAGAGGTGTTCATTTGGTGGATACGTTGGGTCAAAATGATGGCAATCAATTTCAATTTTCTATACCTATCGGAAAAAGTTATTTTGTAGAAATTGCAAAGATTCGAGCATTTAAAATTCTGTGGGCAAATGTCCTTGCTGCCTACAAAGTAGAAGGTATAATTTCTCCAACAATAGAAGTACATTTTTCGAAATCTGAATTAACTGAAGATACAAATACCAATATGATTCATGCGACGACTCAAGCGATGTCGGCTGTCATTGGTGGAGTAAATCGTTTGACGGTTTTACCTGCGGATAAAAAAGGTACTGCTTTTACAAAACGGATTGCTCGTAATGTTCAACATCTTTTAAAGATGGAAAGCTTTATGGATAGAGTGCATGATCCTGCTGCAGGAAGTTATTATGTTGAAAAACTGACGGAGCAATTGGCAGATAAAGCTTGGGAGATTTTTCAGAAAGAGAATGTTTAAATCTTGCCTTCGAACTTGTTTCTTTGACGCTGATTATTATGATTTTTAAGACTGCCCGCAATATTTAAAAGTATTTGTCTAAGTATAGCGGGCAGTCTTAAAAATCATAATAATCAGCGTCAAAAAATTAAGTCGTAAACTCTTCCTCAATTTCCATCAGCGTACGAAATACGACATACTTACCTTGATATCTGCTGATTATATCTTCTCTTAGTGCAGGAGCGTGATTTACCTCATATTTATGTAGCGTCGCCATATCAGCACAGATATATTGGAAAGCATAAGTGATGCCGTCGGATTCATCCTGACTCAAGACTCTGCAAATTTTATTTTCTAAAAACATACCCGTTTTGAGTACATCAGGAATATGAACTTCTTTCATATATTTCAACCATTCATCATGGACATCTAATTCCACTTTGGTTGTAACGTTGTAGATAATTTTTTTCATAAAAACATAGGTATCACGGAGCTGTGCTCCGTGTTTTTTTTTACGGAGCATAGCTCCGTGATACTTACTGAACCTCGTCTCCTCTCAATTTCCTGAATCGTTTCCTTGATTCTACAGCAAAGGTACTGGAAGAAAAATCAATAAATATTTTTTCATACAACTCTTTAGCCTTATCAGGTTGGTTCAATTGATTCTCATACAACTCCGCTAATTCGAACATCGCATTATCTGCACGAATCTCTTCGATATGTTCCGCAATAATTTTTTGGTACATCCCTTCCGCCTTTTCAAACTCTTGTTTTTTCAAATAAATATGAGCGTTGAGATAGTAAATATCATCCTTCAAAGTATGTTCAGGAAACATCGTCGCCAAAGAATCAATTTTTACATTAGCATCCTCAAATCGATTTTGGAAAACCAAAAGCTCAGCTTGTGAATACAATGTTAGGGGAACAGCAGTTGTATCCAATCCAAGATTGTCCATAATGAAAATAGACAAGTCTAATGCATCATTAGCAATCAATTTCGAAGTCGAAGCTTTCAATACATCGAACTGCGCTTGCGCCCATTGGAAGTCACCAGCATAGTAAGACAATTTCGCATTTCTAAATCTAGCTTCGTGCCCCAACAAATCTTCCATAAATTCTTTATCAACTTGAGAGTAGAGTAGGGTAGATTCCCAGATTTCTCCTTTCATCAAATAGAAATCCGCTAAGCTTAATTTGCCTTCAGCTTTCACATGAGGTTCCAATCGAGGATACTCTAACATTTCATTTAACAATACAATTGCTTTATCCAAATCATTTAGATAAAATGCTTCCAAGTCAGCTAAGCCAGCGACGATAGGTGCCGTAGATCTTCTTTTTCCAAACTCAGCTAAAAAAGATTCATACTCAGCCTCAAGTGTTTTTAAATCTTCTTGTGTATAACTATAACCTTCAGTCAGTTTTCTTCTTTTGCTAAAAAGCGATTCTCTTTTAGCCTCGATATAATAACGAGACTTATTTCCTTTTTCAGTTACAATATAATCATAAGCAGTGATGGCAGAATCATAATCTTTTGCATTGGCAGCAATTTGGGCTAAACGATAAATTCGACCACCATTTTCTTTAAGTTGTCTATCTAAAGCTTTCACTTGACGGAAAGCATTTTTGTAATCTTTCTTTTGGATAAATACCCACGTCAATAATTCAGGGTAATGACTGGCGTCTCCATCTTCTTGAATTCTAGTATAAAGTTGTGTTTGTAATTCAGCATAATCGTCATCGGCAAGGTACCGTTGGAACAAAGTCTTCATCGAATTCAATCGACTTGGATTGTCTGCTAAACTATGAAGATAGCTTTCAATCATTTTTGGCGTATCTCCTTTTCGACGATAAAGATCACCAAGGTTGTAAGCGAAAATATTATCATCTTTTAAAAGTCGAGCACCTTTTTCATAAGTTTGAATAGCCAATTCATATTTGGTCAAATTGACAAAAGCATTGGCCAACTGCGTAACTGCAAATCTTTCCGAAGGTAATTTTTTTATTGCTTTTTCATATTGAGCATTGGCTTCCTCTTCTTTGAATTGACGTTCAAAAATATTTCCATAAGTCACGTACAATTGCACTTGCTTAGGATCCTTCTTTAATTGCTTCTTAATTACTTTTTCACATTTATCATATTGTTCCAAAGCTAAAAGGCAATCAATACTTCGATTGAAGTAATAATTATTTTTATTGTTTTGTTTGAATAACTTTTCATACAAAACCCCAGCCTTTTCATACTCCCCATTTTGGTAGTATTGTTGAGCTAACTTTGGGTCTTGACCTTGGAGAAGAATCGGAAGAGCAATTGCTATAATAAGAGTAAATAATATCCGCATGGGTAATAATTTTCGGTTGACGGTCGACGACCAACTGTCGACGGATTTACAATCAATTTAAAACATCTTAAATAAAACGAAAATGGGCTAGTAAAAGTTGCCCATATAAGTACAGTACAAATATAAGCTTTGTCACTCACATAAGACAGTACAAATAAAAAACGGTTGCCTTTATTCAAGACAACCGTTTTAATATTTTTCGGAACCGTCAACCTTAGACCGTAAGTCGTCAGCCGTGTTCTAAATTCTATCCTTCTAATTTGAAACGAACAGGAAGTGTATACTGAACCTTTACAGCTTGTCCCCTTTGTTTTCCAGGAATCCACTTAGGCATCATTTTTACTACACGATCCGCTTCTTTACCAGTTCCTCCACCAGGTTCACGTAATACTTTGATACCTGTTACAGAACCATCTTTCTCTACAACGAACTGAAGAATAGCTTTACCTTCAATACCGTTTTCACGAGCGATAGCTGGATATTTAATATTTCCATAAATGAATTTCAACATCTGCTCTTCAGCACATTTTTTCAATTCATTTTTATCAGAGATGCCTTTGTCTTCACAACCAGGGAAACGAGGCATATCCTCTACTACCTTAAAGATAGTTTCTTCTTCTGGCTCTTCTTCAACCTCTTCTACTTCAGGCTCTTCTTCTACAATTTCTTCTTCTTCTACTTCTTCCACTTCAACCTCTTCATCTTCCTCGATATCTTGATCGACAAAAACAGGCTCTTCCTCTTCTTCAATTTCCTCTTCAGGAACCTCTTCAATTACGGGAGGTGGCGGAGGAGGTGGTGGGGGAGGTGGTTCAGCAGTACGAGGTGGTTCTACCTCAATGTCTTCTTCCATTTCCAGAGCATCGTCTGGAATAAAAATTTCGTCTTCAAAGTTGGTCCAGCTAAAAGCTAACACTGTAAGTAAAAGAGAAGTAATCAAACCGATGTTGAATACAGTTCCACTTCTACGAAGCACATCTACTGCTGGATATTTATCTCTTCCCTCCATTGGAGATTTTCGAGGCTTGCTATTAAATGCGTCTGCCAAATCAGTAGTATCGGCATACTTAGCATTATTCATCCGAGCAACAATGATGGCTACAATAATTAGCGCAGCTATCCCTAGAATCAAATACGCAATGGTAGATCCAGGAATTGATGGTGCGATAAATAGCAACATTTTAGTCATGTTTTTTCGTATTAAAAAATTTAAAAATTAGTAGTCCAGTAAAGGAACCGATAATATTAGCAAATATATCTAAGTATTCAAAATATCTGTATGGGAAAAAAGTATATTGCATTGCTTCCATCATAATTCCATACAAAATGCTGATTATCAGAGCAATTACGGCTACCTTTTTCGCATCATTTGAGATTTGTGAGGATAAGCCCATTAGGAGTAAAAAGGTCTGTATACCATAAACTCCTAGATGTCCTATTTTATCCATTGAAATAAAATCCCAAAAACTTTCAGGTAAACTGATACCGGGCATAGCTGATAAAACTAAAATTACCAAAGACCATAGTATCGAGGGAAGTAATGCTTTTATCATTCGATCATCTTTTTGACCGATTTACCTAGATAGATGCGACGGTTCATATTTGTGGTGTGTGGAGAGAATTCTTTTTTGAAAGAATTCGAAGATTATGGATTCAAGATGAAGAATTATGGATTGCCATCAATCTTGAATCCATAATTCTTCATCTTAAATCTCTTTTATGCGACCAAATCTTTATAAGTATCGGCATCCATTAAAGCGTCCAATTCTTCTGGATTAGTCATTTCGATTTTCACAATCCAACCTTCTCCATAAGGAGCTTCATTAAGTAATGTAGGATTGTCCCCATCATCTTCAGATAATTGAGCATTGAATTCTAAAATCTTACCACCAACTGGCATAAATAAATCTGAAGTAGTTTTAACCGCTTCTACAGTACCAAATACTTCATCTTTAACGATGGTTTCACCAACCGTTTCGACTTCAACATAAACTAACTCACCTAACTCGCTTTGAGCAAAATCAGTAATTCCTATGTAAGCAATATTACCATCTTCAACGCGAACCCATTCGTGTTCTTTAGAGTATTTTAAGTTTGCAGGAAAACTCATAATTCTTATTATATTTTTTTTGTAAAATAAAGATTCAAATCGTAGTGACAAAAATAGCTGATCTATATAGCTTTTAAGAAGAACGAGTTCTTTTTTTTATAAAAAAAATAAAAAAGCTACTGTGTTGATACACAGTAGCTTTGTAGGTTGGTTCTCCAGAACCGACACTTCTCAAAGTTGATGGAAAATTACTTCAATTCGAAAAATGGTCACTTACAAAAGCAGTTGCCATCGACTTTGAAGATAATCGGTTCTGGAGAACCGACCTACATTTCTACATTTTGATCATCTTTTGAGCGAAAAGATGATCACCAATTGTCAATCGACTCCAATATACGCCACTAGGCAAATGCTTAGGAGCAAAAATCACTTGATGTTTGCCAGTCGTTTGTTGACCGTCGATAAGTGTTTCGATGTGTCTTCCTAATGCATCAGTAATTTCTAATTTGACATATTCATTAGTTGTGAGATTAAATTCAATCTGAGTAGCCGTTTGAAATGGATTAGGAAAGTTTTCAAATTTCACCAAATCATTTATCAGATTTTCATTTGAAGTTGGAGTGTCAAATAATAGTTCCACTTCCATACTTTCCTTATCCGCATTATAAGCAATGTCGAGTGTAGAAGCAGAATTAAATGTAATCACATCACTTAATTGAATATCATCTTTTGCTCGAAAAGTCATTTTAAATATCTCTTGGTCTGTAGGCATGGTAATAGGTTGTCCATCCAAAGGAATCCACATTAAATTTACAATACCATTGTTAGCATATTCTAAGTTTTCAGAAAGTCCAAGTGGACTGTCAGTACTAAATTCTTGGAATTGGATATTATCAGCATCAAATTTTATAGTAAACTGAGAACCAATAATTGAATTGAGATTATCAGAAGAAAAAATAACTTCAAAATCATTATTGATAGCTATCAATTGATTGGGTGTTCGGAAAGTAAGTTTTTCTGAAAGATCATAAGTCGGTACAGGGTTGAACATTACGGGATCTGCTGAAGTATTAGTATCTGCAGATTTGGCAGCTACTAAATCAATTTGGACATCTCCGTTAAGAGGGGTTGTAAGTTGAATGTTATTAACAATGGTTGCATTTCCACTAGCAGTAAGATTAGGTTCGAAAAATATCCACGATGGAATATTGTCAAGCGGAAAAGAGGATTCAACTAAAATAGCTTTACTGGTTAATACTAAATCAAAAGTAGAAATACCACCAGTAACTACATTACTCCCCGTCATGACGCCACTTAAATTCACGTCACCTGCTGCTTCTTGAAATGGAGATATATTGTTAAGTCCTAAGACATGACTTCGTAATTCAAATAAGTCAGCTACATCCACACCGTTTAAAGGGTCAATGTTTTTAGAAGGAGTAATAGAAACAGTACCTGCTGTTTCTTCCACTTCAAATTGGTAACAACCATTGACATCATTGTCGATTTGAGTAGCAGTAGTACTTCCTGTAATCGTAAATTCTACTTGTGCTACAGCTGCATCAGATTCAGTATTGATGCAAATTTTAATAATGTTAGTCGCATTAATATTTACTAGGCAAAATAAAAGGGTAATTAAACTAAGTGTAATTTTTTTGTTCATGGCAATATGTTTTTTTGATAAAATAGATTAAGGTAAATAAATCATTTTTTGAATTAATTGATTTTTTCCAACAGTTAATTTACTAAAGTATATTCCTGTAGATAAGTTGTTAGGAGTAAATGCGATTTGATGTTCACCACTTGATTTTCTTCCATCAATTAATGTTTCGATGACTTGACCTAAAGCATTCGTGATTTCTAATCGCACATATTCTTCTGTTGGTAAATTAAATTTAATTTGGGTAGAGACCTGAAATGGATTTGGGGAATTAGGTTTCAATTTGAAATCGTTAGTCAAAGTCTCATTAGAGGTAATTTCATTTCCAAATTCTAAAATAATTCCAAGTTCTTCACTTAAGGTATTATATGCGACAGCTAGGGTAGAAGCAGAACTAAAGTTCAAAGCTTGACTTAAAACAACATTATTTTTTGCTTTAAATCGAATCGTAAATAGCACTTCTTCCGGATCCAAATTAATATCTTGATTCGTATCATTAACCCAGAGCGTATTAATGATACCCTCATTTGAATTGTTGAAGTTGAAATTTGAAATGAGGGAATGATTAGGCAGTGCCCCAAGAATAACTTCTTGAAACTCTAATACATTTGCATCGAATTGAGTAGTGAATTGGTAACCTTGTATTTGAGAAAAATTACTACTAGTGATTGGTACGTCAAAAATTTCATCAGTGGTAAGTGATTGTTCTGAAGTTGTAAAAACCAATTCATTGGAACGGACATCTACAGATGAGGAAGCAAACATGGAAGGGTCGGCAGATAGATTAACATCACCAGTTTTTAAACCTACCACATCTATAGTTTGTGTACCGCCTATTGGTGTGGCAATTTGAATTTGACTAACATTTATAGGCAAGTTATTAGGGTTAAGAGTGGGATTAAAGAATTGCCAGGAACCTAGATTAGTAGGGAATTCAGAAATAATATTTAAAATCAATTTTCTAATAACGACTATATCTAATGTGGTTAAGGTCTCTGAATCATTGGTGTCCGCAGCTTTCAATTGAAAAGGAGTCAAAGTATTTATTCCAAGTAGTCCATTTCCGATTGCAAAGATGTCGTCAATATCGACACCATTAAGTGGATTGATATTTTTCTTTAAAGATAAATTGAAGGTGCCAGTACTTTCTTCGACTATGAATTGATAACAACCATTGGCATCATTATCAATCTGTGTGGCAAAGGTTCCTGAGGTTGTAAATTCAACCAATTCAACAGGAGCACCTAGTTGTGTGTTGATACAAAGTTTAACAATATCTTGAGCATGTAAGTGTATTGTTGTGAAAAAGAAAAGTAAAAGAACGGGAAGTGTAATTTTTTTGTTCATGGCAATATTTTTTTTAATTTTTAAGGAAATTGATGTTGTATGGAAAGGCTAAATATTTACGGTAAATAAATAATTCTCTGAATTAACGCATTTTTCCCAACGGTTAATTTACTGAAATAAATTCCTGTAGATAAGTTGTTAGGAACGAAGAGGGTTTGATGTTCACCAGCAGGTTGTTGCCCATCGATTAATGTTTCGATGACTTGTCCTAAAGCATTGGTGATTTCTAATCGTACATATTCTTCCGTAGGTAGATTAAATTCAATTTGGGTAGCGTACTGAAATGGATTAGGGGAATTAGGTTTTAATTTGAAATTGTTAGTTAGAATTTCAGAAGAGGTAATTTCATTTTCAAATTCTAAATTAATACCGAATGGTTCTAAATCTGCATTATAGGCAATGGCTTTGATTGATGTAGAATTGATGGCTAACACTTCACTTAAAATGAGATTAGTTTTTGCTTTGAAACGAATCGTAAATAAAATGTCATCAGTATTCAAATCGATTCCCTCCGTCGTTGAGTCTAACCAAAGTGAATTAATAATGCCCTCCGAAGTATTGTCTAAATTAAAATTTGAATTGATAGAATGATTAGGTAAAGTACCTAGAATAATTTCTTGAAATTCTAAATGTTCCGCATCAAACTCTGTAGTCAATTGCAGCCCTCTTAGTTTAGAGAAATCATCAAAAGTAATAGGTACCTCAAAAATTTCATCAGTAGCGTATGATGCATCATCGATTTTAAAAATTAAATCACCAGAACGATCATCAGCTATTTGCGAAGTGAACATCGATGGATCAGCATCTAGATTAGCATCACCTGATTTTACACCAAGCACATTGACAGTTTGAATTCCTCCATTAATAGGAGTTACAATTTCTATTTCACTAGCGCCAATTGGAAACCCTGTCGCTGGGTCAAGGTCTGGTTCAAAAAATTGCCAAGAGTCAACATATATGTTTATGTTATTCATTCCAAGAATTATTTTTGATAATAAAACTGCATCAAATGTAGTGACAGCTGCTGAACCATTAAGATCTAAAGCGACAATTTGAAATGGTGAAATAGAATTGACAGCCAACATAAAGTCTGACAAAATTAAGGCATCAGCAATATTCAGTCCGTTGCTTAGATTGATACTTTTCTTTAAAGACAAGTTAAGTGTGCCTGAAGTTTGATCTACCTCAAATTGATAACAACCATTGGCATCATTAGCAATTTGTGTAGCACTGGTTCCTGAGGTAGTAAATTCAACTAACCCAACAGGGTCACCTAGTTGCGTATTGATACAGATTTTAACAATATCTTGTGCTTGTAAATGTATTGTTGTGAAAAGAAAAAGTAAAAAGACGGGAAGTGTAATTTTTTTGTTCATGGCAGATAAATTTAGTTCTAGTAATTGAATACTACAAATTACGATTTTCTCCTAATTGAAAAAAAGACATTTTAGAAAGATTGTAGGAATATAAAAAAGATTATTTTTAGTAAAATCCTTTGTTCTTAGGCATTTTTTAGAAAAAGTGTAGACTAATGTTTTTTTTTTATGAAATAAAAAAAGCGGTATTCAATGTTGAATACCGCTTTTTAGGGGATTTATTTTTGTATAAAAATAAAATATTAATGTGCCGCTTAATTAACGAGATACAAGTTAATTAGGAATGGGTTCAATGATTATACAACCTCTGGTTTTCTTTTTTTCATATAGAAATACAATCCCGCAAAAAGGAATACTAGAATCATTGGAAATACAGCGATATTATCTAAAGTTGCTTTTCCTGCAGTTAATTCTGCCATCTCAGCGGTTTGTCCAAGTGCCATAGCTACATCTCTTTCTTTGTCTAACCAACTTCCGATAATAGGATTCCATATGGTCAAACCGAACATACCTGCACCTCCAATAAGAGACATTCCTAATGCACCAGTTTTAGGTAAATTTTCTCCAACGAAACCAATCATAGTTGGCCAAAAGTAAGTCACACCTACAGCAAAAACCATCGCAGCTATATAGATTGAAGAACCTGATAATTGAGATAATAAAACTAAACCTATAGTTGAAATTATTGCAGACATTAATAATACACCTACTGGATTTAATTTTTTTACCAAAGGACCTGCAAAATATCTTCCTACAGCCATGATACCTGTTATCATCGCCAATACAATCATTGGATGTATTCCATCATTTTTAATAATCTCTGCTATCCATTGAGTTGTTCCTAATTCTGTAGTTGCTGTTAATGTCATACAAACCGCTATAAACCAAAATAAAGGACTCTTCAAAATAGCTTTGAAATTTTCTCCAGTATCGGATTCTAAATGTTGTGTTTCAGGAAATTTGATATTAAAAATCATCAATCCATATGTTATAGTTGGTAAAAGCATAGTAGCAATAAGACCTTGCCATCCCAACATATCTTCAAAATAATAGGCGATTAATGATCCAATCACTAACCCTCCAGGAAACCAAACATGAAACTTATTTAGCATTTCTGTTTTCTTATCAGGATACATATCTGCTATCATTGGATTACAGGCAGCTTCCACAGAACCGTTCGCAAATCCTATAGCAAAAGTTGAAAGGATTAGTCCCCAAAATCCGCCAGAAAATATCGTCATAATAAGTCCTACAAGATGACAGATAAAAGCTACAATCATTAATTTTTTAGGTCCAAAGGTATTATAAGCTAATCCAAGAATAATCATTGCTATTGGAAAACCAAAAGATGCCATGGAATTAACCCAACCAAGTTGAACTCCTTCTAACAAAAATTCTCCTTTCAATTGATTAAGAATACCTGCTCGAATGGCAAAGGTCATGGAGGTAACGGTAAGAGCTATACAACTAGCAGTAAATAGTTTACTTTGATTATTTGCTTCCATATAAATGTTTGTTTTTTCGTTTTGTAATAATTTGAATATCAAGGTATAAAAAAATAAGTACATTCCAATGTGATCATAGAGTGTTTTTTACACTAAGTCATTCTTTGTTAAGATGGTTGATTAAAGTTTTTTTGTCAGAAAAAATATTTTAAAAAAAGTAAGATATTTGTTGAAAGAAAATTCAGTTGACCACGTCTTATCATCAAAGGGATTTAAAACATACTATACCAAGATATTTCAAAACGATTGCATCAGAGATGCAGTCATAAAACTGATCTATGAGAAACAAATTGATGACCAAACTTTTCAATAAGTACTACTCTGTACTTTATGGTTTTGCTTTAAAATTAACTAAAAATGAGGTGGATGCCCACGATTTGGTGATGGAGCTATTTGTGAAATTACTGGAATGGCCAGAGGGTAGAATTGAATTTTTAATCAAGATGCTGGATGAAGATGAATTTTTAGAAAATGAGAAAGATAGAGTGCTAGCATATTTAGGAAGGGTACTAAAGAATTTATTTATTGATCGGTATAGAAAATTAGATTCGAGAAATCGAAATGAAAATTTCTATGCTAAAAAAATCAAAAACAATAAATCTAAATCTCCAGAAGAGATTCGTATTTCAGAAGAAGGATATGAAAGAATATTTGCAACGATGGATGATTTGTTTCAGAAGTCGGATGTGGCAAAAGCAATGTCTTTTTATTTGAAAAGCGAAGGATATAAAATTAAAGAAATTGCATTGATGTTGGACATCAAAGAAAATACGGTAAGTACATATATATTTCGAATGCGAAAAGAATTGAGAAGTATTTTAAGAGTAGCTCAATAATAATTTCTAAACTGTTTTATCAATATAAAACCTCAAAGATGAATTCACCTTTAACAAAAGATAATTCCCAAATATGCCATGCGATAATTCGAACCTATCCATCTTATCGAAGATTAGAAAAACAGGAAAAGCAAAAACTCTTAGATAAGATTAATGAATATCTTTTTCAACAAAATTCATCTGCCTTAATTGAAATTGAACAAATGACAAACACTGCTACTGCGATGATTATTCAAGCGTATCAGATTAGTATACAACAAAATGAATTGAAATCGATTCACGAATTGAACAACCATCTCTCTACTAATAAAAAAAGAGGTTTCCATGAATTGTTGATGAGAGACAATCTTCGCAAAAAAAGTTCAATAGAGAAATTGAAAAATGATAGACTGTCTAAATGTAAAGTGATGATTTTGAATGGAAGAATTAAAGGAGGTTTAGGAGCTAAGATTGTCTTGTCCTGAAATAATGATACAAGATTAAATAATAAAATTTTCAAAACTAACTGAGTACTAAATCATTTTGGTACTCAGTTTTTTGTTTTTTATAGGTTCTCATTTTAATTTCTGACTGTAAATGCATCTGTTCTGGAGTTAGCATGTAGTTCGAGTAATGAGGTCTTTCTTGATTATAAATTTCAATCGAATTTTCAATCAAAAGTTTCATTAGTCCAATGTCTCTTATTTTTATATCACCTATAAATTCTTGTTTTAATATTCCATTGATTCTCTCCGCAACAGCATTTTGATAGGGGTCATATTTTTCTGTCATGCTACAATTGATATTTGCTTCATTAAGTACTTGTTGAAACATTTCACAACAATATTGTACACCTCTATCTGAATGATGAATTAAATTCTTAGAAGAATAAGAACGATTTTTTAAAGCCATCTCTAATGCTGATGTTGCTCCTTTTGCTCCTAAACTATTTGATAAATTAAACCCCATTATTTTCTTGGAATAAGCATCGGTCGTTAATGATAAATACATCGGATTTTTACGATCACCAACATATGTAATATCCGATACAAATACTTGTTCAGGTCTATTGATTTCTAAAAATTCGACAAGATTCTTATGCTTTTTAAAGCGGTGATGAGAGTCTGTCGTTACATGATATTGTCGTTTCGGACTGATTAGTAGACGATTAGCTCTTAATATATCAAATAGTTTATCTCTTCCTACGCTCAATTGTTGGAGACTTGCTTCTAATTTATGATACAGCTTTTTAGTCCCTAATCTTGGCATTTTCTTTCGTACAACAGCTACCAATTCAATCACTTCTTTGGCAACCACCTCTTTTGATGCTTTCCTTTCTTTTGCTCGATAATATTTTTGTCGGTCTATTCCAATCAATTCACAGATACCACTTATTGGTTCTTGATACTCTTTTTTGAACTGGTCAATTGATTGGATAAGGACTTTTTTCTAATCGAAATTTTAAACTCTTCTTCTGCTATATCTAGCATCATATCAAAAAAAAGAGCTTTCTTTTCTGTTCTTTCTATTTGATTTTCTAAGGACTTATTTTTCTGCTTTTCGAATTTAAGTTCCTGTTCTAATTCTAATAATTTCTGCTGGGGACTTTTCATCTTTTTTGTTTTTACTTCGTAAGTTCTATCAAATTTACCAAATTTTTGAATCCAATTTTGAATCGTGGATCTGGCTTGTATCCCGTACTTTTTTTTTGCTTGACTTGGACTTAGTTCTCCTCTTTCTATTTCATCTACTACTTGTAATTTAAAGGCATACGAATAATCTTTTTGAGTTCGCTTAATGTACTGATTTTCTTTACTTTGCATTATAGTGGTACTTTTTTTTGTATCACTATTTTAGGACGAGACAGATTAGATATAAAAAACGTTCTTAATCCTTTCTTTTAATTTATAAGAATAGCTTTCTCATAGTATGTAAATACTAATGAAAATGGTAACACACCTGTAAGATGACATCTTTCAGGTGTTGTTTTGTTTCCTCGTTAAGATAGCTCCATAAAATTATAAATAATCAATCTTGCCTTCTCCTGTAGCTAAAATAGGATTTTATGTGATTGCTTTGATTTTCCCACCTCTTAAATAAAATACCTAAATTTTAACTATTGGTTTTTTAGTGAAGGCTGATCTTGTCATTTATTTTATTGCAAATAATACATGTGGTATTGACTTAATGTTTATTAGTTTGATAACCAGTAAAATAAAACGAAAATGTAATAATGTGACATTTCCTAAATCACTCCCCATAGCATTAATTGGTAGTTGTAAACCATTCAAAGGGCTGATAGTCAATTAATTACAGCAATAAAAAATTCAATAAAAGAATGGCTTTTATTTTGAAATTGTATAACTTGTGAATCCAAATACTAACTATCCACTACTAATTACTTTTCCGTATCACCTTAATTAGAATTTTCCAAAACTTTTAGATCTTAAAAACCTATCAATACAACAAGCTTTATAGCTATACCCAATAGCGATGGCTTATTTGATAATAGGGCAAGCATTGTAGAAAACAACATACTAAATCCATTCTTTATGAAGAGGAACATAATCAGAGAAGTGATGGAGAATTTTTCTCCTGAATTCATTTCGAAAGCGGCACTCGCTTTACAAGAAACAGAAAATAGTGTGAGTAGAGGTTTTGAAAATCTCATACCATCTATTTTTTATCAATTGAATCATCAATTACACCGATCAGATGCGAATCAATTTTTTCAATTATTGAAAAAAGAAAAGAACATCTCATTTACGAATCAATTAGATGGTTTGTTAAAGGGAAATGAGAAATCGCCTGATCGTAAGAGTATTACTGGAAAATTTCTTGAAAAATTATTTGGGAATCAACACAAAGAAATTCTTGATTTTGTAAGTCAAAATAATCAGATTAAAACCAAATCAGCTCAATCATTAATGACTATTGCAGGTGCTCTCGTGATGGGGCATCTAAGTAGGATGATTAGAAAAGATGGGTTGAAATTAGATTCGTTGAAATCAACTTTATTAGGACAGCAAAATAATATAGAGACTGCTTTACCTACGGGAGTGATTAATTGGTTAGGTAATATTCGACCATTAGCTACTGCTGGAGTTGCTTCCAATAGTAAAGCGGCGGCTGGAGTTGCTGCTTATGCAACAACAGCTACGGCTGCTGCAAGTGGTGGAGCTGTTACTGCTGGATCGTCTTCAAGCGCTGCAAAATATTTATGGTTATTGCCATTTCTTCTTTTATTATTCTTGGGCGGTTGGTATTTTTTGAGTCCAAATTCAACAACTAATTCAAAAGCATCTATCTCGCAAAAGGAAAATAATGTTTCTCCAGCAAAAGCTACTACTGCTGCTGAAGTAAAAGATGAACTAGTTTTAGCGACAGAAAAAATAACTGCAAAGAATAAAACGGAATCGACAACTTCAAATAATACGTCAATTATTAATGCTCCAATAGTACCTGCTAACAATACTAGTACGAAAGTAGAGAGAGTAGTTAATGAAGAGTCAATAAAAAAAGTAACCATTTTTGAACCAGAGTTAATTGAGGAAATTAATATTGAAGTTCCATCTTCTCCGGGAAAAGTGAGTACTTCTGAAAAGATGTCTACTAAAGGAAGTAGCGAAAATAACAATACTAATGCAAAAACTGATTATTCAAATCTTGCTGGTGCTTCTGTATCTGAAGATAAGCCAAGAGTGAAGGTGAGTTATGAGGATTATATTAAAAAGGTGAAAATGCCAGAGCAAGTAGAAGTAACAACAGCTGAAATAAAAAAAGAAAAATTAACAGTTCTTCCAGAATGGTATACTGAATCTAAAAAGGTAGTAAACGGAAATTCTAGCCATGTAACTATTATTAAAAAAACGGAGACCATTATAGATGGAAGAAATACGACGAGTGATGCACTTTCAGAATTGCGGAAGTCTCTTTCTTTAACGACTTATAATGCTTGGTTTGGTCATATCACTAATCCAATTTCTTCCACAGAGTATCGGTTTTATAGCTATCTTTCAGGGAAGCAAAGTAATGCCTATCAAACGGATAAATACACTTGGTTTACTTTGGACAAAGTAAGTTTTCCAAATTATGATTCAAAAATGGATTTCGATGCTTCGAAAGGACAGTTAGGAAGAATTGCAAATATACTTAGTGCTAATCCAGATGTCACTTTAAGAATAGGAGGATTTACTTCTGATCTAGGGAAAAAGAAAGTTAACCGAAAATTGTCTCTTGGCATGGCGGAGCAAACTAAAGCTGCTTTAGTTAAATTGGGTGTTGCTGAAGACCGTATTAGCGTGAAGGGATATGGAGAGTCAAATCCATTAGGCTTGAATGATACAGAATTGGGCAGAATGAAAAATCACAGAGTTGGATTTAGAGTGATGTCTAAGTAAAATTTAAATTCCTAAAATCAAAAACGGGTAATAAGAATTTCTTATTACCCGTTTTTTTATTTTAGGAGATTACTGATTTTAAAATCAATTCTCTACTTGCTTTTACGATAAAAAATTGTCCTAATAAATAAGTCAACATAATAGAAATATGAGCATAGGGGATAGGATTTTTAAATTTGTTGACTGCAATGGTCATATCTGAAAACATAAATAATAAAGCTCCCGCAAATAAGATTTTAAAAATGGGACGATTTATTTTTCCTCCTAAATTAAAAACAGAAAAAGTCATTAGAGAGATAACTAAGCTATAAACCAAAACAGGAATTTGCATTTCCTGAGCAATATCAGGAATTAGATAAATATTGAATCCTACTAAAAGAAAGATAAGAGGTAATGCAAGAATAGGTTTACTTTTTAACCAACCGATTTCATTAGATTTGTATTTGAAAAAAGCAAAGAGATAACAAAGGTGTGCTATAAGAAAACTACCTAACCCTAAAAGGAAAAAATGCTCGCCTCTAGAGGGAACAAACATCAAAAGGGTGTCACCACCAAAACTAAATAACAATGCTCCTGTAATTAAATTTCGAAAAGCGGAAGGATAATTTTTTGTAGAAAAATAAAACCAACTAGCTAAAAGAAGCATTAAGGGAGGTTTGGTATAAAATGCGATATCAAGTGATCCGAATTGCCCTGCCCAAAGATGAATGGCAGATAGGATAAAATAAAGAACTAATAAAATGGTTGAAAGATTCATATCCTAAAAATAAAGAAAGCGATGCAGTTATTCACTACATCGCTTTCTTTATATTGAAATTTATCTTGTTATAAAACAATATAATTACATACCTAGTTTCTTTTTTACTAAACTCATAACATCTTCACTCTCATCAGCATAAAGTACATTATTAAATAAGCTAGTATCAAAAATCATGGTATAGCCGTTCTCTTTACCGACTGTTTTTATTGCAGTATTCATTTTATCAACAATAGGCTTTAAGAGCGTATCTCGTTTTTTACTAATGAGCTGAATGACTTCTTGTTCATAAGCACCTATCTCTTGTTGCTCTTTTTGTAAGGCAGCCTGTTTTGTTTGTTGTTCTACAGGAGGCATTGTTCCACTTTGTGCAGCTGTTTGAAATGCCATTACTTTTTCTTGCCAAGCCTTTGCTCTATTTTCTCCTTTCTTAATAAGTTGATCTCGGTAAGTAGCTAATTCTTTATCAGCAGCTTCTCTTTGCGGAAACTGTTCTAACAAATTTCCATAGTTTAAATGACCATATTTGATTTGAGCTAATAAAGGATTACTTGATGCAGTAATTACAAAAACAGCAAATATCACAAAAGCAACTTTTCTAAATGTATTCATCTTTTTTTTATTAATTGAAAAATAATTCACGTTATAAAAACGATTTGAATAACAAAGGTAGTGTTCTTACATTT
Source organism: Herpochondria borealis (assembly GCA_032274145.1). Classification (NCBI taxonomy): domain Eukaryota; phylum Rhodophyta; class Florideophyceae; order Ceramiales; family Ceramiaceae; genus Herpochondria; species Herpochondria borealis. The sequence goes on along the minus strand of JAVCKV010055327.1, from coordinate 33,981 downwards.
CTCAAAGTAAATTTTAACGAATCTTTAAGGTTCTTGTATAACACTGTAGAAGTGTACAAGAATTTTTTTTTAGAAAAGGATAATTAAGGGTCTATGTTTGATTATAGTGAGTAAAAGAAAAAGACAAATTAAAATTCGGTATGTTTCTATTTATTTTTGGAAATATAATTTCCAATTATACTTAGACTTTTTTGCCTGTCTGTCGACAGACAGGTTCAAAAATTAGAAGAAGTTAAATGATGGAAAAATAGTTTTGCCAAGAGCAGTGAGCGGGGAGCAGGTCGATTCCTGCGGAGCAGTTGGAATAGACTAGACTTTTTTTGGTTCGTTTTTTTGGCAATGAAAAAAAATGAACAATGCCCAAATTACTAGAATGCTCCAATAGAAAGAATGCATTTGCAGTTTACTACCCACGGTATTCAACATAGACCATAATTTTCATAGTTTCCAAATATTAATTAATTCTCTATTAATTATTCCTTACAAATTCTATCTTTAGCAAAAAACCAGTCAAAGAATATGATTCAAGTAGAAAATTTAACAAAGTCATTTAATCTATCTCGGCAGCAACGAAAAGAATTGGGAACTACAGATAAATCAGTGACTGCCGTAGATAACATCAGTTTTACATGCCAACCAGGAAAGATATATTCTTTATTAGGACCTAATGGAGCAGGAAAAACGACGACGCTACGAATGCTAGCCACTATCCTAAAGCCAACCTCAGGAAGTGCAAATGTAAATGGATATGATGTGGTTACTCAAGGAGAAAAGGTAAGAGAAAGTATAGGATTTTTAACAGGCTCAACAGGATTATACCAACGACTGACACCTAATGAATTGATCAAATATTTTGCAGACTTATATGGAGTTGATAAAGTTACTTTTCAGCAGCGCAAAGATGAATTGTATACTTTATTGGATATGCATGATTTTGCAAAAAAAAGAATAGGTCAGCTCTCTACAGGTATGAAGCAAAAGGTATCTATCACCCGCACGATGATTCATAATCCAGATGTAGTTATTTTTGATGAACCAACCTCAGGACTAGATGTCATCACTGCTGAAAATATTATCAATCTGATTCGCCAGTGTAAAGAAGATGGAAAGACGGTGATATTTTCTTCACACATCATGAGTGAAGTAGATTTGCTTTGTGATGAATTAGCTATCATACACAAAGGCCGATTAATTCATTCTTCGACAATGGAGGAATTTAGAATACAGAAGCAAGGGAAAAGTCTAACAGAAGAATTTATCAGAATAGTGAAAGGAGCTAGCACGATTAAGGATTAAAAATTATGGATTTCCCCTCAATCTTAAAAATCAAATCTTGATGGCAAAATCTTGAATCCTTAATCCATAATCTTGAATCATTTTTTTGTAAAAAAAAACGCCTTCCGAAAATGAATTCGGAAGGCGCTTTTTTGTTTTAGGTTAAAATTACTGGTTAGTAATTTACTCCTAAAGATTGCATAGTTTCAATATCTAACTGACCAACAGGTAGATTATTGTCTCTTTGATATTTAGTTAAAGCCTGTTTAGTTTGGCTTCCCATTACGTTATCAATAGGACCTGGATCATAACCACGGTCTCTTAATGCAGCTTGTACAGCACGAATTACTTGAACAGTAACTTGAGCATTACAAACAACTTCTCTCCACTCAGTGAATCCACCAGGCTTAACTAAGTTACGCTTAGTAACTGTAGCATACTCAGCAGGAATTTCAATAGTTCTCATAGATGCTGCGTTAGCAACAATTCTCTTAGAAATAGTTGAATATTCAGCAGGAATCGCAACTTCTCTAGTCGTAGCTGGAGATGCAACAATTCTTCTAGAAACAGTCTTCATTACTGCAGGAGAAGTTTCTTCTCTAGTAGTAGCTGGAGTTACCATTCTTGTTTTAGTAACAGTAGTAAACTCAGCAGGAATTTCTACTTCACGAGTAGTAGCAGGAGTCTTAACAATTCTTCTTGAGATTGTTTTCATAACTGCAGGAGTAGTTTCCTCTCTAGTAGTAGCTGGAGAAACCATTCTTGTTTTAGTTATAGTTTGGAACTCAGCAGGAATTTCTACTTCACGAGTAGAAGCTGGAGTAGCAACAATTCTCTTAGAGATTGTTTTCATTACAGCAGGAGTAGTTTCCTCTCTAGTAGTAGCAGGAGTTACTAATCTTGTTTTAGTTACAGTTTGGAACTCAGCAGGAATTTCAATTTCTCTAGTAGTAGCTGGAGTTTTTACAATTCTTTTAGAAACTGTTTTCATCACAGCAGGAGAAGAATCTTCTCTAGTAGAAGCTGGAGAAACCATTCTTGTTTTAGTAACAGTAGTAAATTCAGCAGGAATCTCTACTTCACGAGTAGTAGCAGGAGTCTTAACAATTCTTCTTGAGATTGTTTTCATCACAGCAGGAATAGTTTCCTCACGAGTAGTAGCAGGAGTTTTCAAGATTGTTTTAGTAACTGTAGCGTACTCAGCAGGAATCTCAACTTCTCTAGTTGAAGGAGGAGTTTGCATGATTCTTCTTGAACGAGTAGCCATTTTTTCAGGAATATCTACAGTTTTTGTACAGTTAGAATTTGGAGATCCGTCACCACCTGCACAACCAACGTTTACACGCTTAGATACAGTTCTAGATTCAGCAGGAACTTCAACTAAACACCATACTTCACAATCGTTAGGATCAGTAGAAAGACAGTTTCTGTCAGCTCTTTTCTTAACCCACTTAGTAGAAGCTGGTTTAGTTTCGATAGTCTCAGTTCTAGTTTCATACTGAGGAGTCATTGTTTCGATACGAGAAGAAGCAGGTTCAGAAACATAAGTTTCAGTAACTGTTTCATATTGAGCAGGAATTACTTCTAAACGAGTAGAAGCAGCTTTGCTTTCTACAGTTTCAGAAACTGTTTCGTATGTAGCAGGAATCGCAATCAAACGAGTTGATGCTGGAGAAGATTCAACAGTTTCAGTAACTGTTTCATAAGTAGCAGGAATCGCTTCCAAACGAGTAGAAGCAGCTTTGCTTTCAACAGTTTCAGTATAAGTTTCATACTGAGCAGGAATCGCAGTTAAACGAGTCTGAGCTGGAGAAGATTCTATTGTTTCAGTAACTGTTTCGTAAGTAGCAGGAATAGTTTCTAAACGAGTAGAAGCAGCTTTGCTCTCAACAGTTTCAGTATAAGTTTCATATTTAGCAGGAATCGCAATTAAACGAGTCTTAGCTGGAGAAACTTCCACAGTTTCAGTAACTGTTTCATAAGTAGCAGGAATCGCTTCCAAACGAGTAGAAGCAGCTTTGCTTTCTACAGTTTCAGTGAAAGTTTCGAATTGAGCAGGAATTGCAATCAAACGAGTTTTAGCTGGAGCAACTTCTACAGTTTCAGTAACTGTTTCGTAAGTCGCAGGAATTACTTCCAAACGAGTAGAAGCAGCTTTGCTTTCCATTGTTTCAGTGTAAGTCTCATACTTAGCAGGAACAACAACTAAACGAGTAGAAGCTGGAGTAGATTCAACTTGCTCAGTAACTGTTTCATAAGTAGCAGGGATAGTTTCCAAACGAGTAGAAGCAGCTTTACTTTCTACAGTTTCAGTATAAGTTTCATACTGAGCAGGAACAACAACTAAACGAGAAGTACCAGAAGAAGACTCCATAGTTTCAGTAACTGTTTCATAAGTAGCAGGAATCGCTTCCAAACGAGTAGCAGCAGCTTTGCTTTCCATAGTTTCAGTATAAGTTTCATACTGAGCAGGAACAACAACTAAACGAGTTTTAGCTGGAGAAACTTCCACAGTTTCAGTAACTGTTTCATACTGAGCAGGAATAGTTTCCAAACGAGTAGAAGCAGCTTTGCTTTCTATCGTTTCAGTATAAGTCTCAAATTTTGCAGGAACTGCAACTAAACGAGTTTTAGCTGGAGCAACTTCTACAGTTTCAGTAACTGTTTCATAAGTCGCAGGAATTACTTCCAAACGAGCAGCAGCAGCTTTGCTCTCTACAGTTTCAGTAACTGTTTCGTATTGAGCAGGAACTACTTCAGTTCGAACACCAGCAGCTTTAGTCTCAATAGTTTCAGTAACAGTATCGTACTGATCAGCAATAAGACATTTAGCATAACATTTACCAGGCTCACTATTAGGAGGCATTTCTCCACCAGGTTGAGCTATAGCAGCTATGCTGAAAAGCATAAGAGCAGCAATAAGAAAGTTCAATTTTTTCATAATTGAGTTAAATTGGTTTTGATTAATTTAAAAGATGTTTATTTAATATCGAGCAGAGACAAATTTAAAATAGACTTCAAAAAGCTATTAAAATTATACTCCATTTATGCCAAGCTATAAAATTTCTCTAAGTAGGTTAATTCGAATTCGTGAAGTTACTAATATTTACCGTGTCACTTTCGGGCGCAAAATTAACTTAATAATTTCGGATAACACAAATAATGTTTAGTAATTATTTTCGGTTGAATTCCTTGGTCAGAAGCATCCGACATGGGAAGTACTTGACCATTTTTATATAAAATTTTAATCTCGTCTTTTTTCGTGCTGTAGGCATTATTACTTTCTGTTCCTTCAAAGACAAGGTATGATGAGTTTTCTGTAGAGATAACAGGGTGTTTTCCCTGTAAACTCTGACGGATCTTTTCTACATAGTCACTTTTAAAAGGCTCATTTTGTAGCTCTATTTTAAATAGTTTCCTGTTTATCAGGCTTTTACATAGAAAAGAAAGAATATAATCATCATGATTCATCCAACTTTTAAAAGCAGAAAGTATATCAATGTCATCTAAGAGTGCATATTGTTCAAGAAATTCATCAACATTATGCTCTACATCCGCTTTAGATAAATTTTTATATAAAAAATATCTTAGAGCTGGAGAGGCTTGGAGTTCGACTCCTTGTTGTGCTAAATCTTTTGCTCTACGCAACGCACGAATCAACATTTGCTCTGCACCTAATACGGTCTTGTGTAAATACACTTGCCAATACATTAGTCTACGAGCGATTAAAAATTTTTCAATAGAATAAATTCCTTTTTCCTCAACCATTAATTGGTTGTCTTTGACCATCAGCATTTTTATGATTCGATCATAGCCAATGACGCCTTCTGAAACGCCTGTAAAAAAACTATCCCGATTCAGATAATCCATCCGATCCATATCTAATTGACTACTGACGAGTTGGTGCAAAAACTGCTTTGGATATTTGTTTTGAAAAATCTCAATAGCAAGGTCTAATTTTCCTCCAAAGGATTCATTGAGTTTTTGCATCAGCATCTCTGATATTTCCTCATGATGTACATTGACCAAATTATGTTCAAGTGCATGTGAGAAAGGAGCATGTCCAACATCGTGAAGCAAAATCGCAATCAATACGCCTTTTGCTTCTTCTTCAGAAATGTCAATATCTTTTGATCGAAGGGTTTCAATGGCTTGAGTCATTAAATGCATAGCTCCGATTGCATGATGAAATCGGGTATGCAAAGCACCTGGATATACATAGTGTGAAAGTCCCAACTGCGAAATACGACGAAGCCTTTGAAAATAAGGATGTTCAATCAAGTCAAACAGAATTTCATAGGGAATGGTGGTGAAACCATAAATTGGGTCGTTGAATATTTTTTTCTTATTCATAAAAAAACTTCATTAATTTGGATTAATTTTTTTTATAAAAATAACCATCCAATTTTTTTCGTTAATTAGCGACCAAGCATAGTTGTGTATTTTATTATCACTTCGTCGCTAACTTCCTCCCGTTGCCGAAATTTACTCATTACACAAAGAATCTTTCTTCCTTGCAAAAGTATCTATTAGATGGAATCCTTTTTATAAGGGTTGCGTGATGTTGGCAAAAATAGGAGGAATCTAATTAAAACAGGTGATAACTTACTGATATTTAGACATATAAGGGGAGTCTAAAAATGATAAATTTCTGTAAAAAAAACTCTTTTTTGCTTTTACCCGTTCAAAAGTTAATTTTACTTACTTTTTGATACTCATAATAAGCGTATCAAGTAGAGATTTTAAACTGACAATACTAGTTATAGGTTTCAATTTCTCTTAATAAACAAATATTTCTATTCGAAAACACATCGACACTTTTTTAACATTCAACTAAAACCAAAATATAAATGGAGAAGATTAAAATCTTATGGGCAGACGACGAAATAGATTTACTAAAACCTCAAATCATGTTTCTGGAAAAAAGAGATTATGAGGTAATTCAAGTAACGAATGGACATGATGCCCTAGAGGAGTGTGAAACTGCGAATGATATTGATGTAGTTTTTCTGGATGAGAGTATGCCGGGTTTGACTGGTTTAGAAACCTTGACTAAAATTAAAGAAAACAATCCCCACCTTCCTGTAGTGATGATTACGAAAAATGAAGCGGAGAATGTGATGGAAGAAGCACTGGGTCAACAGATAACAGATTACTTGATCAAGCCTGTCAATCCAAATCAAATTCTTTTGACTTTAAAAAAAATAATTGATAATAAGAGATTGGTGAGTGAAAGAACCAATTCAGATTATCAAAAAGAGTTTCGACAAATTTCGATGGAAATCAATCGAGGCTTGAATTACGAAGAGTGGGTGGACATTTATAAAAAAATAATCAACTGGGAATTAAAGTTAGATGCATCGAATACTGATCAGATGGCTGAAATTCTTAGCATGCAAAAAACGGAAGCGAATGCAGAATTTTCTCGCTACGTAGAAAAAAGATATATGGATTGGATAGACGAATCGTCTAAAGATGACAAACCAATCATGTCTCATAACTTGATGCGTAATAAAATTTTACCACAAGTAAAGGATGAACAACCAACTGTAATGTTATTGTTAGATAATCTTCGGTTTGATCAATGGAAAGTTTTAGAACCGATTTTTACAGAGTTATTTAGAGTAGAAGAGGAAGATTATTTCTTTAGTATTTTACCAACGTCAACACAGTATTCCCGTAATTCAATTTTTGCAGGAATGATGCCAGCAGATATTCAAAAACAATTTCCATCAAAATGGTTAAATGATAATGAGAAAGGTGGAAAGAATATGCACGAAAAAGATTTCTTGCTCGACCAAGTGAATCGGACGGTAAGAAGAGAAATCAAAACAGACTACGTAAAGATAACCAATGTCAAAAATGCTAAATTATTGAATGAGAACATTCATAATCATTTGAATAATGATTTGATGGTTATCGTTTATAATTTTATTGATATGCTTTCACATGCTCGTACAGAGATGGAAGTATTAAAAGAATTGGCAGGCGATGAAACGGCTTATCGTTCGTTGACGAAGTCATGGTTTCTTAATTCTCATCTATGGAAAGCTTTGCAGAAAGTAGCAGAGCGTGGATGTAAATTGATTGTTACAACTGATCATGGAACTATCCGTGTGAACCAACCATCAAGGGTAGTAGGGGACAGAGAAACGACGACCAACCTTAGATACAAAGTAGGGCGTAATTTGAAATATGAAAGAAGAGATGTATTGGAAATTCGTGATCCACACAAAGGAGGATTGCCAAGACCTAACATGAGTTCTACATTTATTTTTGCAAAAGAAGATCGGTTCTTCTTATACCCTAATAATTACAATCACTATCATAATTATTACAAAAATACTTTTCAACATGGCGGGATTTCTTTAGAGGAAATTATATGTCCAATCATTACGATGTCTTCTAAATAGTTATTGGTTATCAGTGATTAGTTATCAGTTACAACTGCTGGCTACTAATCACTGATAACTAATTACCAATCACTATTCAACGTATTCCTTCTTTACGACCAACGCATACCAACCTTTATCCAATTCCAAATATCCTTGGTCATAACAGAAAAAATATTTCTTACCTGCTTGAGTTTCATAAATATTGGTGAAGTAACTAAATTTGAAACCACGTTCCATTAATTTATCACGATGGGTTTTAGACTTGCCTTTAGGATTGAGTTCGGCAAGGATGCGACGATTTTTTCGAAGTATGTTATTTACATTTCTGATAAAATTGGTGGCGTCGCTGTTGAGTTTATTGTTATAAGCACTGCGGCAATTATCGCTGCAAAATTTTTTATCTGCCCGACCTTTAAACTCTTCACCACATTCTATACAACTCTTTTTCATAGTGTTTTTTTATTTTAAAGTAGCGGTTAGCTTTAGCCGACCCATTGATATTATTGATGGGTCGGCTAAAGCCAACCGCTACTTTTCAAAGTTCCGTTGTCTTTTCTGTTATAAAAAATAACAATATAATTCCGAGTCCTACCATAATAGAAACATCTGCCATATTGAAGACTCCAGTCCTAAAGATACCACCCAAATCGATAAATAAAAAATCGGTCACCGAACCAAACTTCACTCGATCAATCATATTGCCAAAACCTCCACCTAAAATAAAACACAATCCGACCAAACCCATCTTCGACATATCGGTATTAAAAAAAGTATAACCCAATCCCCAAATCAACATTACAATCGGTAAACCAAGGAGTAAGATATCTTTCCAAAATTTAGGAAGGTTAGAACCTGTACTTAAAAAAGCACCAGTGTTTTCAACATTCATTAAAATGAAATTATCATCAATCAATTCGATTCGATCATGAGGACTTACATTTTCTCTAACCATTTTTTTCGACACTTGGTCACAACCAATATTCGCAGTAACAATCATGATGATGAGTAGAATGCGGAAATATTTATTTTTAAACATAGACTGATTTTTTTCTTTTTAGTATCAACGAAAATAGACTACTAATGGTTTGTCATTATTAGATAACAGTACAAAGTAAACATTTATTTAAAATTAATTAACAATGTTCTTGATACCATTTATCTCTAATCTCAAAAAGCAATTGTTCAATCATGGCTTCGTCGAGTGTCTCAGGTAAGCTACAATTTTCGTAAGCGATGTCAATTGCTTCAATCATTTGATTCGCTTCTTGGAGCAAATCTTCGTATTCACGTTCCCCTCTTTTGATAGCTAATAATTCTTCTCGGTCTTCTCTTCTAACATTGACCTTACCATCTTGCAAAATCTCTAATGCCATTTTCAATAACCGAAAAGTATGCATCATATTTTTCGCATCATAATTTTTTCCATGTCCAACAGTATTCGCATATCTATCGTTATTTCTCGACTCCACCCAATTCCAATATTCCTTATAGTCTTTGCAATATTTGGTATACCCATCTTGGTTAAAAGATAATTGAGTTAAAGGCTGCATTCCTTTTGGAATACTACTCAACAAAACTTCATTGGCCGTTTCTTTTCGCATCACCCCTTTAAAACCTTTGGTGTTAGATTCGTCATAAAACAAACCATACAAATCACGCATGTGATTAATTTTAGCTAATCCGCAATTCTCTTGTTGTAAATTATTTTTTCCCAACCATTTTAAAAAATCCATAGAACCTAGTCCATTGCTGACATAACAAAAATGTAAGATGTTTTTCTTTTCCTTCGGAATGGGATTGACAATTTTTTTATTCAAGCCTCTTGCCTTTTTGATTTGTCCAACAGCGTAGTTGGCAAAAGTATTTTTACAAAGTTTTGATAAAATTTTAGTTCGATTAATTTGTTTGAAAAGAGGATGTTGGAAAATAATTTTATCCTCAGGTGTATTCAACAATTCAATAATAGTTGGATTACTTTTTAATAATAACTCAAAGAATTTTCTTAATTCATAAAATACAATGTCATTGTTAGCATCACTAACTTGAGCTACATATTCTAAACTATAAAATTTTTCTTTAGGTAAAATAAAAACGCCTCTGATGTCGGTATCAGAAGTAGGTGTATCCAATCCGTAAGCTTTGCTGCCAGAGATACATTCCAAAACGATAAGGTTATTTTTTCTAAGATATTCGAGTGTCATAGTTTTGTTTTGTAGCGCCGATCTTTCTAGTCGGCGTAAGGTCGACGGCAAGTTCTTTCAAATATTTATCAAACTTGCCCTCTAACTTGCGCCAACTAAAAGTATGGCGCTACTTGCCCGCTAACTTATTAATCGGTTCTGGAGAACCGACCTACATTGCATAATTATAAAATAAATCCCTAAAAACCTCATCCACCATCGTGGAGTTCGTTTGATTATTTGGACAAGTCTTAACAAGTTCCTCACATCTTATTAACTCAGTGTGGATAACTTTCTGGATTATTGGATTTACATCGACCATATCACCTTCCACCGCTACTGCTTTTTTCTCCAACAAAATATCAATTTCTTTTTTCAAAAGAGTATCCGTTTCAATTAAAGCTAACAATGATTGAAATTCCATTGGCGGAATTGTATTGTTTTTCAAAATCCATTTTGCAGCCAATAAAGGTCGTAGCACGTAAAAATACTTTTTGATATTAAACTGTTCACCGACCAATCCATTTGCCAAAGCAGTTTTAGTGATACCTAGATAATGATAAATCATCGTCCGAGGATTAAAGTAATGCTCACACAATTTCCATAATTCATTTTTTATTTTTTCATCAGCAAAATAAACGATAGGCGACTGCAACCATTCAAAAACAGAAGCATTCGATTTCCGCAGCAGTTGCAAAGACTTTCGAATTTCCCAACCACAAATATCTAAATCATCATTGATAGGGAATTCCATCGAGTCCTTTCTTTTATCACTTACTTTGAGGTACCAATCTTTTTCTTTGAGATAAATAAATCGCACATCATAGTCACTATTAGGCGAAGGAAAGCCCCAGCCTCTGCTGCCACTTTCACTAGCGAAAAGGATTTTGATATTCCGCTCTTTCTCAATCTCGTGAATCTTTTGTTGGATTAAATTTTTCATAAAATAAATAACGAAAATACGGGAAGATAAGTTTCTGATATTTAGGTTTTTGACAAAGGACTTTTTTGTAGAAGATAGAAAGACAGGATAATAAAATGTGTTGAGGTCATATCTAATAGTTTTAAATAATCCAAAATCAAAATATTGATGGAAGTCCATCTACCTTCTACAAAAAAAAATCTGGTCTATGTTGATTATAATGGATAAAAGAAAAAATGAATTAAAGTTTCATTTTTTTTCCTTGGCAAAAAATCAAATACATAAATATTGTTTGTTGGTCAAAACATAGAAGTTAAATTAAGAAAAAGGAATTTTACCAAAAGCATTAAGCGGGGGAGCAGGTCGATTCCTGCGGAGCAATAGGAATAGACTAGAATTTTTTTGGTTCGTTTTTTTTTTCGATGAAAAAAAATGAACAATGTCAAAATTTACTAGATTGTTGCAACAAACAAAATGCATTTGCAACTTACTACCCACGGTAATCAGCATAGATTCTTTGTCAAAATCTACCAACTATATCTAAATAAAAACCGTTTATCTTTCATAGAAAGATACTTTCGAAATAACAAAGCAACAACATGAAAATTAAAGCACTCCTTCTTCCCATTTTTCTTCTCTTACATTTTGCCGTAGGACATGCTCAAAATATCATTTACGTCAGCTCTCTTGAAGCAGACGGTTATCAACTTTACGAATTAGATTTAAGTGATTGTTCCTTAACTAATGTTACGACTATTCAAACGCCCGTTTTTGATATTACCTTTCATCCTAATGGCGAATTGTATGGAATTGATTCAGATGGAAATCTTTGGCAAATAAATATATCGACAGGTGCGGTAGATTTGATTCATACTTTTGGAGGCCTTCAAGTGTTCAATTCGATGACCGCAGATAATGATGGACTGTTTTATATTACAGGAGACTTTGGAGATTTTTATTCTTATAATCTTCAAACAGGGGAGGAGATTTTTTATGGAACAATTCCACATACTCCTTCTGGTGATTTTACATTTTATCAAGGCGAGTTATACGTTGCGACCGATGGAAATGGTGATGCCATTGTAAAAGTAAATATTGACAATCCAGAAAGTAGTACCATTGTTATCAATCAAAATTTGGAAGGAGATATTTTTGGAATTGTATCGGATGCTTTTGATTGTTCCGATGTAACGACTTATGCGATGTCGATTAATGATCAATTGACACAGACAAGTATTTACGAAATTGATTTTGTAACAAACACTTTACAATTTATCTGTGAGATAGATGTGGGACTTGGTGGTGGTGCTAGTACGTTTGAATTTTTAAGTTCAACGGCTATTTCCATTAGTAATGTTATAGCTGATTTGCCCACCATTTGTTTTGGAGAAGATGGATTTATCGAAGTGATTGCATCAGGTGGAATTGGACAATTAGAATATTCTTTGAACGGAATTGATTTTCAATCCAACAATCAATTTACAAATTTGTCAGAGGGTATTTATACCGTGACGATAATAGATGAAAACAATTGTATCGCTGTTCAGGAAATAGATTTAAGTATTCCATCTTTATTGATTGAAGAAGTTGTAATGGGAGGCGATGAATGCGAGGAGGAATTTCGGAGTTTTTCTATTGGGTTATTAAATCATTCAGGTGCATTGACAGTTACTATAAATGATTCTATTGTTCAATCCAATCTTGATTTCCAAAACTATGCTCCAGGTATTTATAACATTGTGATTGCAAATGATTTCGGATGTGAGATAGATACAACTATCGAGGTCAGACAAAAATTCTGTGCGCTATATATTCCCAATGCTTTTTCTCCAAATGGAGATGGTTTTAATGATGTATTTAAAATTTATCCACATCCCTTATTTGAAGGAGAAATTCTTGCTTTTTATATTTTTGATCGATGGGGAAATGTACTTTATGAAAATAAGGAGTATGACTTTGAAGAGGACGGTTGGGATGGTACGACAAGAGGGAAACGATTAAACCCGAGTGTATTTGTCTATATGGTAAAAGTCGATTATGGAGATGGTTTGGAAAAGACGCTGAGTGGGGATGTTACTTTGATAGATTAGATTGAAGTAATTTAAGACGAGTATAATTTATATTGAAAAATAGCCGCCGAATATAAATTCGGCTCTTTCAATGGGAATTCGATCGGTTGGAATTTATATTCCAACATTGGAAAATAAAAAAAAAGAATGATTAATTTTTTAGTTTTAATAAGTCCGTAATTTAATCAAACTTCCCAAAATGCCATAACACTCCAGAAGGATCATGCAAGAAAAATTCTCTTCCCCAGTCATCTGTTTTTATATCTGAGAGTTTGACAGTTGCATATTTTGAATGCAATCCTCTTTCCTTAATATCTGCATGACATTTTTCTACATCATCGACCTCCAAGAAAATCATAGAATTATCGACCCAGTCTTTGACGAAATATTTTTGCAAGTAAAAACCCATATTCTCATCTACTCTAAAGTAAGACATTTTTTCAGAAATAGTAATTTCAGTATATCCAAGGTCTTTATAAAATTGACGAGATTGGCTAAAGTCTTTTGCACCAATAAAGGAGCGAATAGAATTTGAGGCATAAGACGGAGGAGCAATGTTATCATTACTGGTTCGGTTTTTTGAAGTAAAGTCTTCTTCTAATTCAATGCCCGTATCCTTTAGTCTAAATTCAAGAAAGTCTCTGATGTGATTGATATTGTATTTGGTACGATGCTCAAACCATTCGTCCCTTTCCAAAGCCATCTGATGTATCTGATCTATAAAATTTCTAAATGGTTTGTAGCCAGTCAAAGCTAATAGCAATTGATCTCGTATTCTTTTGGTACGAACCTTTGGAATAAAACTTTCCATAATTTGATATTCTTCTCTTGAATTCAAATTTTTTAAGGTTACCCAATCCTCTTTTTCCGCTTCTATCTCATCATATTTTTTTTGAATTGAACCTTCTTCGTCATCTAAATCCATTTGCTCTAAGTCCATCAGGAATCTCACCTCGCCAGTTTTTATATTGACAAAAATCACATCAATCCCTCCGTAGCGTTGAGCCATTTCTTCAATCTTTCTATTGGTGATTTTTGTCATAGGTTGTAAAATTTCTATTATAAGTTTGTTCAGAGACTACTACTTTTTGTGTTTTTCGTAATGCTTTTTCATAGCAACTTCATGACCATTTATTTGACTGCTCATCATTTGAGGAGTCTCTATTTGGTAGAGACTTCTATGACCTTGACAAATAAGATATTCAGCTACTCCGTCTAAAAAATGATCTCCTCTTTGATAAATATGAATGATAGTAGTTTGTAGTTTACTAAAATTTTTGATTCTATTATTTCCAAATTGATAACCCATAGTTATCTCAGATGGAAATCCATGTTCCGTAATGAGTTTTTGAAATTTACTTATAATGTTAGCAGCACCATCAATTAATTCTTTTTCAGTCATTTCAATTTCTTGTTTTCTAAATTGATGGCATCTTTCATTAAAAATAGAATCTTGGATTCCCAGTGCGATTAACTTTTCTTTTAATTCTAAGTCGAAATTATTTTGGTAATATAATTTATATTCAGGAATTTTTTTGACAAAACCTTCCCACCAATCTGTTGATCTTAATTTCTTATAGTTAGAAAAATAATGAAAAGGAATTCCACCTTTAGCAAGTTGAGTAACAATCTTTTCACAGAAATTAAAATCTCCAACCTCCATAGCAACTAACAATGCTTCTTCTAAATCTTGTCCTAAAGAAATTGGTGCAGCGGAAATAGCTTCTTTAAAAATGGCATTTGCTTTTTGAGGATTTTTGTTGCTATGCTTTTCGGTTAATGCCTTAGTGATGTTAGAGAAATAATTTTTATAGGTACAAGTGTCTTGACCAAATGAATAGGTACCAAAAATTAGAGCAAGGAAGAGGATGGTGTTTTTCATAAATTTTTATTTTTTGAAAGTGTAAAGTTAATCATCAATCTGATGTCCCGCTCGTTTTAGAATGTTTTTTATCATCTCATAACTTCTTTCATCCAAATCAAACCTTTCTCCATTTTCATTTTCAACTTCGATACATTCAAAGCAAAGATTCAAAATGCCAACTATCTTATTTTCTTTAGAATAAAAAACAATTACATCTCTGAAGATAGGCATGCATCTTGATCGGAGAACATTAATTGGTTGAATCAATAATGCTTTGAATAGATTTTGAACTTGCGAATCATTTTTTGCGAGGTGAGAATTTATCTCAACAACTGACTTGTGAATAGTTCCATCTATTTGAATAAGCGGTCGAACTGTTGACAACTCTTTTGTCAAGCGAAGTTTTTCCATTATCATTTCTGATTGTTTAATATTACTCAATCCTGCAAACTTAATATCAAAATCAAGCTCTTCAATTTTTTCTTCATTTTCGATTTTTAATTTCTCAAATAGTTCTCCTCTAAAACCTGAATAGGTTTTGATATAATCGAATTCTAATTGTTCTAAATACGATTTCATATTATTCATTAATCTTTAAACGGTTAATTTTTTCTAAAATAACAATCTTTTTTCATTTCTATATAAAATTGTAAATCACTGATTATCAGTTGGTTTGTGTTTGTTTAAAAGTTTGTAACCGACTACAGATGATTACAATCGACATTAAACATTTATCATACGACTCCGACTTCATTTCCCCCGTTACTTTGCAGTATAAATAATTCAACATTGTATTACACATTTCAAGACGCGGCAAAAGAGTCGCGTCATTTTTCCCCTCAAGCACTAAGAAAGGAAACTACATTTTAAAATTAGCTGAATCAAATTGGATAGAGAAATTTAATTCAGTAAAAAATTGAAGACATGAAAAAGAATCAGATTCACACCAGCGACCTTAGAAATAGAGGGATGATTAAAAGTATGAATAACATTTTTCGTTTTGCCAAAATCGATTTAAAAATGATGCAACAACGCATCTTCGATTTTTATCAAAAAAGAAATAATAACACAGTACAACCGAAACCACTTACAGCATCAGAACCGAAAATAAAAAATCTTAATTCGAATTATACTAAAAAAGTTAAAAACATGAGTAGTCTAAGAAACAGCGTTCAATTAATCGGTCACTTAGGAAAGGACCCTGAAGTAAAACAATTAGAGTCAGGCAGATTTGTCGCAAAAGTATCTATCGCCACCAACGACATTTATAAAAATGCAAAAGGCGAAAAAGTAATCGAAACGCAATGGCATAATTTAGTGACGTGGGGAAAGAATGCGGAGAACATGCAAAAGATTTTGCGCAAAGGAGATGAAGTTGCGATACAAGGAAAATTGACTCATCGGTCTTACGAAGATAAAGAAGGAGTGACGAGATATGTAACGGAGGTTGTTGTTAATGAATTTGTCAAGTTGAGCAAGATGCCTCAACAAGTGATGACCGCTTCCTAGTCAAAGTTTCACCAAATATATAATCCCACTTGGGGTGCAGCTTTTAATTGAGTTGTGCTCCAAGTTTTTTGAACAAAAGAGATAATAAAGAACTTGTCTTGTTAGGTAATCTATAGCTATTCAATGGGTACAGTGTAATGCTGTACCTATTTTTTTTTGTAAAAGAGAAAAGGTAGAGGGTAGAAAGACTTCCTTCAAATTTGACAGAATTTAATAGGGGTAAAGAAAAGATAAATTAAAGATTAGTTTCTTTTTCAAAAGAAAGCAATAAAATTTTCAATTACTCGAATATCTGTTGTCGGTCAAAAATTAAAATTAAAAGATGAAAAGGGATTTAGCCAAAAGCAGTAAGCGGGGAGCAGGTCGATTCCTGCGGAGCAATAGGAATAGACTAGACTTTTTTGGTTCGTTTTTTTGGCAATGAAAAAAATGAATAATGCCCAAACTACTAGAATGCTCCAACAAAAAAAATGAATTTTGCGGTTTACTACGAGTGGCAAAAGGGAAGCGAGGGGAATTAGTTGAAAAGATTAAAAAATGTAAGTTTATTGTTTTTGCATAATTCTTTTACGAATTCTACTTAAGGATTCTGGTTTGATTCCGATGTAACTAGCCAATTGATGATGAGGTACTCTTTGCAATAATTCAGGTCTATATTTTAATAAATTGGAATACCTTTCTTCAGGAGAAGTCGTGATATAGGAAGCCAACATTTCTTGATAATTTCTTAATTCCTCTTCTAATCCCATTCTAGATAAAGGTTCAAAGTGAGGAAATTTCTGGAAGAGTTTATTTTGATTTTCACGTGTCATTGCTGTTAGGATACAATCTTCTTCACAAGATAAATAGTGTTTGGCGGGCATTCTATTAGAGGGATTACCAACTGCATAAATCGATTGACCTTCGGTATAAAAAAAAGTAGTTTTTTCTTCTCCATTAATCAAATAATATTGTCTCACACATCCTTTAATAACAGAGTAAGAAGTTTCACAAACTTCACCTTCTTTTAAAAGTAGTGTTCCTTTTTCTATCGTTTGAATAGGAATCAAGGACTTTATAGAATTGAGGTCTTCATCTTTTATCGGTCCACTTTGCAAAAGACAAGAGCTCATTTCAAGTTGGAAAGCTTGAATGATTTCTAGTTCTTCTGATGAAAAAATATTTTTTCTTGCAATGCTGTTTGCCATTGTTTTTAGATTTTATACGCTATTAAAATGGAATCTTATCTTTCGTTAAGGTAACACTTTTACTTCAAAATGTATACCCTTAATTCTCGAAAGAATTAGAAGAGTATTTTATCTCTATTTGTTTGAAAATCAATTGATTACGATGTTGTGCGTACTAATTGAATTTGAATTAAAGAGGAAGCCAGTTAAAACATTGATTCTTAAAAGTAGTCTTTCAAAAGAACTTTGATCAGAGATTTCGACGGGTAGTATTTTATATTCGATAAATGATACTCTTCAATTCTAATAAAAGTAAATAACAGTTTATTCGCGAAAACTGAATTGGTAATTGTTTTGAAAGAAATGGATATTGAAAAAGAAAACGTAACACAATAATTGTTTATATTTACATTGAATTCTAAACGAAAGTATATAGCATGAAAAAACGAAAAGACACCATTTTAACTAAAGCATTAAAAAGAATATTTTTCTCCTTTTTACTTTTAGGACTTACTTTGTTCTCCTGTAAAGATAAGAATGAAATATCCAGCCAATCATTCGAACTTTCAGTTGAAACGGATAACGGAATTGATTTTCATTTCTCTTGGAATCAATTAAATATATCTAGTTTTAAAGATTACGTTCTTGTTAAATCTGATTCACCTTTACCAAATAGTATTGATTTTAATTTTACATCCATTCCAGGTTCAATTATTGAAACTATATCGGATCAAGAAATTAATTTTTTAGATGTAGAGATGATACCAGGTTCCAATAAAATTTACTTTCAGATATTTGTTCGATTTGCTAATCGTTTCATTCAAAGCAATCAAGTCGAAATTGAAATTGATAATTATGAAATTATCCCTAACCGTGCGAATATTGTTATAGTTGATCAAAGTCAGCAGAATATAATTATTCAAGATACTCATTTAGATAAATTAA
Source organism: Herpochondria borealis (assembly GCA_032274145.1). NCBI lineage: Eukaryota > Rhodophyta > Florideophyceae > Ceramiales > Ceramiaceae > Herpochondria > Herpochondria borealis. Next base: position 15,656 of record JAVCKV010055327.1, on the reverse strand, counting down.
TTCGGTATAATTATTTGACAAAGTCTATTGAAAAAGAAATCGATTATACACAAGAAATTTCAAGAGGAATAGTAGGTCAATATAATGGAGTCTCGGAATTATACATTGTCATAGATGATAATGAACTAAGAATTTTAGATGCGGTTACTTTTGAAGAGAAAGAGATTATTAATCCATCAGGTTCAAATATTTGTGATATTGAAGTGAATGACAAAGGAATGCTTGCATTGTCTATGGAATATCCTACACAATCTATTCTTCTATATGATAGAACAGAATTAGTGCTTTTAAATTCAATTGACTTTATTACATTCCCAGCTTGTAGTGGAGTTTCTTTTTTATCTAAATCTGAAAATAAAATGATTAGGATGAGTCCAGGAGGACTTGATTATTTTCAAGTAGATGATTTCGGACAATTAATTGATCAACAGCAATTTCCAAGTTTCCTCGAATTCTTAAATTTAGATAATATTGTTACTTCTCCAAATGGTAATTATTTTATTGCATCAAGAGAAGGGCTTTTGTGGAATAATAATTTTGAACGGATAGGAGAATTGTTTGATAATACGAACCTTAAGTATGCTGATTTTGTATTTACGGCTGATGAAAACTTCATGTATGTAATAGCAAATGAAGCTTCACTAGGTTTGGAATTGATTAAGTATAAATTGCCTTCCCTCGAAATTGAAAGAAGTATCCAATTGCCATTTGAACCTAAAAGAGTTTTTATAGAGGATGAAAAAGTATTTGTTGTTGGTCGAGTTTTTGGAAATCAACAAACGATTGTTCAAAGTTTTGATTTGTAAAATCATTACTGGGTATTTAGCCCTTATCATTTAAATATTTAGCTAAATAAACCCCCATACTAAAACAAGCTTGAAGTAAATACCCGCCAGTAGGAGTGTCCCAGTCTAACATTTCTCCGATGCAAAAATGATGGTCTATTTTTTTTAATTGAAAATTTTCATCCACCTCATTTAAATCAATTCCTCCAACTGTTGAAATGGCTTCGTCTAATGGAGCTGTGCTTTTGATTCGAAGTGGTAGATTTTTTATCTTTTGTGAAAGTATTGTTTTATCTAAAAATTCTTCTTTGTTTGTATAATGTTTTAAAAGACCAACTTGGGTTTTACTTAGCTTTAAAGTGTTCTTTAAAATACTAGTAATATTTTTTTCATTAGATTGTTCTAGTTTTTTGAGGACAGCCTCTTGACTTAACATTGGTTTTAAATCAATATAAATCTCTGCAAATCCTTTAATATGAAGTTCTGAACGAATCTGTGGGCTAAGTGCATAAATTCCATTTCCTTCGATTCCAAATTTAGTAATCACTACTTCTCCTTTTTGATGTTTTCCTAAACATGCAATTACAATGTTTTTTAAAGGACTTCCTTCGTGTTTTGAAATGAAATTTTTTTCCCAATCAATTTGAAAAGCACAATTTGAAGCTTGGAAAGGGTTGATTTGAATGTCTTTATTTTTAAACTGTTCTACCCAAATTCCATCTGATCCAGTTATTTTCCAACTACCGCCACCTAATGCAAAAATGGTATAGTCAGATTGTATAACCTCAGTTGAATTAAAAGTAAGTTTATTGTTAGGGTTCCAATTAGTCCACTCGGAATTGTATTTTATCTTAACATTTTTATGTTGAAGCACCTGAAGAATAGTATTCAAAACTTCAATAGGTTTGATTCCTTCATTTGGGTAAATGCGTTTGCTGCTACCGACAAAAGTTGGAATTCCAATTTGTGCTAACCAATCTCTCAAGTCTTTATTATCAAAATTGAGTAGGGCATTTTTAAGAAAAGAAGAAGGCGTATATCTTTCAATGAATTGTTGAATAGGTTCCGCATGAGAAAGATTAAAACCACCTTTTCCAGCGACTAAAAATTTCCGTCCTAACGATTTCTTTTTTTCGAAAATCGTAATATCAAATTTATCAGCATCTAAAAAAGCTGCTAATGATAGGGCAGAAGGGCCTCCTCCAATAATTGAAATCGTTTGCTTCACAAAGTATTATTTTTGAAAAAAATGAAGGTAAGTATTTATAGGATTGATTCATAATGCTTAAGATTAGGAATCGATTTTTTGCAAATATTGAGAATATGTTTAGCGGTAGCATCAAGCTGTCCTTGGTGTAAGTCCTATTATGTTTACTCCAAGCACAGCTTGATGCTACTGCTAGATTTGCACTCAATATTTAATTCGAACAAAGTCTCTGAATTACCATTTTGCAAGATAAAATTTTCAGACTTTTGTCGGAAATTAATAAATCAAAAATAAATATGAAAATCGCAATCTTTCTTACTATTCTTTCAATTCTAGGTTTAGTGGCTTGTAAGTCAACTAATTCAGTTAGTACTTCCAAAAAAGAATTGACTCAGGCAGATAAAATCCTCGCTCAAGCAATCGAAGCTCACGGAGGAAAAAGATATGATAATGCGCACTACGAATTTATTTTCCGAAAAAATAAATACACGTTTAAAAACAGTAAAGGAGGATTTGAATATAGTGTTCGGAAATCAAAAAATGGAAAAGAGACTTTTGACAAAATGTCTAACAATGATTTTACAAGAGTTGTTGATGGCAAACAATTAGAGTTGACGGAAAAAGATAAAAGCAGATATTCTTCCTCTATCAATTCGGTTATCTATTTTGCAACGCTTCCATATAAGCTTCAAGACCCTGCGGTCAATCTTTCTTATAAAGGGGAGACGACTATCAAAGGAGAAGTTTACGAAGTGCTACAAATTACATTTGACGAAGAAGGAGGAGGAAAAGACCATGATGATGTTTATCATTATTGGGTGAACAAAAAGACGAAAGTGATTGGTTATTTAGCATATAATTTTGTAGTTAATAATGGTGGTGTTAGATTTCGAAGTGCTTATAACACTAGAAATGTAAACGGAATTTTATTTCAAGATTACATTAATTTTAAAGCACCTGTTGGAACGCCTCTGATGGACTTGCCGAAGTTGTTTGAAAAGGAAGAATTGAAGCAATTGTCTTTAATTGAAACGGAAAGTGTTAGAAAATTATAAAGAGTTTTTGATTTTTGAAATGCTAAATTTTTATTTATGAAAAAGATATGCGTACTATTTTTTCTGATTATTTCTATTACAATGAATGCTCAAACTGATGTTACCATCATTCAAAATGAAATAGATAAAACAGTTTGGAAACCATTTCAACAAGCATTCGAAGCTTTGGATGCAGAAGCCTTAAATGCGCTATATGGAGATAATGTATTGAGAGTGATAGCTGATAATATTGATACAAAAGATGCTTTTAAAGCAAAGAACATTAAAAACTTTGCTGCATCAAAAGAGAATAATATTTCAATTGAATTAGATTTTTGGTTGGACAGTCGAAGTACTAATGAAGCAACTTCTTATGAAGTTGGAATCTTTAGAATTAAACGAACTGCTGAAGGTAAGGTGAATTACAGCTATGGACAATTTCATATTGTACTCCAAAAAACCAATGGGGAATGGAAGATTACCCAAGACTTCGATACTACAACAGTTAATGGAAAGCTATTGGGGAAAGAAGATTTCGAAAGGAAGGAATCTTTGAAGTTTTAATTATATGTAGCTGTTGGCTTTAGTCGACACATGAAATAGTTTTTAAAAAAATATATTTTCTTTGAAAAAATATTCATGTCGGCTAAAGCCAACAGCTACTTACAATGAATTTTTTATTTACAAAAACGATACCCCACCGCCACATCAAAACCACCAAATCCATTCGACGCTGCAATTATCGGTGAAGTGTCCAACACTGCATTTACGCCCAATGTGATTTTTTTAGTTTCGTAAGATAAATTTACCATTTGAGCATTTTTCTTTAATCCTTTTGAATTAAAATTAGTTGCAGCTCTAATAGTTGCTCCAAAAGAAAGTCGATGTTGCGATTCATTTCCTAACAATATAGAAACATTTGTTCCAAGCAAAAGCATATCAGCCGGCCCTTGAGTTGTATAGACCATTCGTGGAGAAAGAATTACTTTCTCACCAACATGAAAAGAATAAATTCCATGAACAGCATAACGAATATAAAGTTGTTCAAAATTATTTGAGGAGAAGCTTTGGTTGGCTCGGTTTAAATGAAACATATTAAATCCTATATGAAGATTGGAGTGTTCAGAAAATTCACTTCTCCATGCTAATCCCGCAGCCAAATCTTTGCTATTGAAATTATCTCTATCGAAAGTTTCATTAGTAGGTAAGGTAGGATCAAACTGACCGTTCCCATTATGTTGAGATCCATACCTCAGATTTAAAAAATCAATACTTGTATTTGTTATACCATATTCCAAAGCACCAATCAAATAATGATTAGCAGTTTTTGTTTTCAAAATTCGTTTTTGGTAATTCGCAGCTATAGCAATTGTTGCCGTTCTAAAATGAGATTCCCCTGCTTGTTGGTAAAAAGTTTGAAGACCAAGTCCAATTCTATCATCATTTTTTAATCGAATAGGAATATCAAAATTTAGAGCAGTAGTATGAAAGGAATTATCTTGTAATACTGTATTCCATTGATTTTGATAATTGGCAGTTAATCTTGCATTGCATGAAGTACCTACATATGTTGGACTTAGAGTGGGGAGTGCATTCTGAAATTGATAAAGAATGGCGTCTTGTCCTATTGATTGGAAAATGATAAAAAAAGAGAAAAGAGAAGTTAGTAGATATTTCATATTTATATTTTTTAAGTTGAAATATAAAAATAGTTTTTTTTTCCAAATTTTAATAAATCAGTTCATGAGTGTTTTAACAGGTTCAAATAATCTAAATTTTTGGATGTAAAAAATTCAATAATTCCCCTCTGCCACTTTGTCACATTTCTCATAAAAGATCATTATCTTTGCACAGCTTTTTGGAAAAATAGGTTATTCATCATCAACCAATTTTTTTAGAAAAAAAGACTCAATTATAATATAACTCATTGATTATCAATATTTTAATTTTTATATACGATGTACGATAATAATCCTACTTTAGATAATGTCAAAAAGACCGTTGACGAAAGCAAACAGGGCGAAGTGTTTTCCCAATCAGAAAAAGAGGGAGATATTAAAGGCAAGAAGTTTTATATCGAGAGCTATGGTTGTCAGATGAACTTTAGTGATAGCGAGATTGTCGCTTCTATTTTGGGCGAAGCTGGATATAGTCCGACTCGAGATATGGAGAATTCTGATTTGATATTGATCAATACTTGTTCGATTAGAGAGAGAGCAGAAGATACGGTTCGGAAGCGACTTCGAGTTTTTGATCAGGTAAAAAAGAAAAAACCAGGGACTTTAATAGGCGTGCTAGGATGTATGGCAGAGCGGTTGAAAAAGAAATTTCTGGAAGAAGAGAAATTGGTAGACATGGTCGTCGGTCCAGATGCTTATCGAGATTTACCGAATTTGTTGGCGACTGCTGAAGACGGAGAAAAAGGAATCAATGTGTATTTGTCGAGAGAAGAGACTTATGCAGACATCAGTCCGATGCGATTAAATAGTAATGGCGTGACCGCTTTGATTTCTATTACGAGAGGTTGTAACAATATGTGCTCATTTTGTGTGGTACCTTATACTCGTGGTCGAGAGCGGAGTAGAAATTCATTTACCATTGTGGCGGAAGCGCAAGATTTATATGATAGAGGATTTCGTGAAGTTACATTGTTAGGACAAAATGTAGATTCTTACACTTGGGAAAATCCTGAAACTAAAGAGCGAGTTAGTTTTGCTAATTTGCTGAAATTGGTGGCTGATGTTCATCCTGATTTGCGAGTCCGTTTTTCTACTTCGCATCCAAAAGATATTACGGATGAAGTATTGCATACCATCGCTGATAACGATAATATTTGCAACTATATTCACCTACCTGTGCAGAGTGGTAATAGTCGAATTTTGGAATTGATGAATCGAACTTACGACCGAGAGTGGTATAAGGAAAGGGTAGAAGCGATTTATCGAATCATTCCAAATTGTGCGATTTCGTCGGATGTGATTACTGGCTTTTGTACGGAGACAGAAGAGGAACACCAAGATACGTTGAGCATGATTAAGTGGGTAAATTATACGATGAGTTATATGTTCTTTTATTCGGAACGACCGGGAACTTTAGCTGCTCGAAAGTATGAAGATGATATTCCTTTGAAAGTCAAAAAAAGAAGATTGGCGGAAGTGATTGAGTTGCAAAATAGACTCTCGAATGAAAGTAATATTAAAGACCTTGGAAAAGCATTTAAAGTTTTGATAGAAGGAGATTCGAAAAGAAGTGAAGATGATTTCAAAGGAAGAAACGATCAAAACAAAATGGTCATTTTCCCAAAAGAAGGTACTTACCAACCTGGCGATTATGTCATGGTAGAGATTGCGGAAGTGACGAGTGCGACGCTTATTGGGAAAATAGTTGATAGTGAAATAACGAATAGTTAATAGTTACACTAATCGTGTTGTCAAAATTATTCACTGTTAACTCTTAATTTTTAACTAAAAAAAAACATGGCAGTTAAACTTCAATC